>CM049797.1:17361074-17661074 GCA_027422405.1 Ptychobarbus kaznakovi | reverse complement strand
TCTTAAATTTGTGCAGTTTTGTTTGGTAACAGATCACACTACATATAACCAAAATAATTTATTACCCTGTTCAGCTTTTAAAACCTGTACAACATGCCAACTTTCCACAGGCAACTGTTTTGAAATATTTACTCTCTTTCTCTCTCTCTCTCTCTCTCTCTCCTCTGACTTTCTATCTGTGTATACGCCTATGCTGGGAAGAAAGGCTCAACTCTTTCCCACGGTCCTAGAGCACGTGGTTTAAAATTGGATCCTGAATGACCCCTCCCTATTGAAACGTCACTGCAGTTCAGCCATTGAGATCCTGTTACACTGCCAAAGATTTTTAAGGCATTTGAACGAGAGTCTATTGAACTGGCAAAGAACAGTACAAGACACATTCAACAAAACCACAGAACCTACAGACAAGTTAAGTCAGGTTTGAGAGTTAAGAGATGCTTGAAATCATGTTTTCATGTGCTGAATATAAAGACAAGTTCAACCCTTGTTTCTCATTGCAGAGCATGCAAGATTTGTTCAGACAAACAAGTGTGTAAACAATTGGATAATCTTTGTGTACTTGCAAGATTGTTTTTGTCTTCCAACTTAAAATGATTTGCTTTTAATAAATGTGAAAATAAAAAGTACAATCAAATTATTAAATTTAAATAATTGTACATGCTCATTTTAAACTTTATTTAAACATATCACTAATGAAGCAATCGTTTGTCATGCTTAGAAGTTAGAAAATGGCCTAGTTTGGGCTTCAGTCTCTGAGCCAAATTGTGGCTGCATGGGTGACACAAAAACAGCATGCAGTAGCCTAGTTCCCATGGTGCCTAAGAACACTGTTTAACCACTGAGAATGAGAACCTGCTGCCAGAAGAAGTGCCGGGCAAGTTGTTCCCCCATTTGTTAATGTATCTTTAACAAATGGATTGCTGATAGACAAATGTTTAGGAGTGTGAACTTCTGTGACTCTGGGTGGGATTATGGACCACAGACAGACAGACAGACAGACAGACAGACAGACAGACAGACAGACAGACAGACAGACAGACAGACGGGCAGGCAGACAGACAGACAGGCAGGCAGGGACAGGGACAGACAACAGACAGACAGACAGCAGAGACAGACAGGCAGACAGGCACAGACAGCACAGGCACAGGGACAGACAGACAGACAGACAGACAGACAGACAGACAGACAGACATACAGACAGAAGACAGGCGACAGACAGACAGACGGCAGACAGACAGACAGACAGACAGACAGACAGAGAGACAGGACAGACAGACAGACAGACAGACATACAGACAGACAGAGTTAGACAGACAGAAGACAGGCAGGCAGACAGACAGACAGACAGACAGACAGACAGACAGACAGACAGACAGACAGACAGACAGACAGACAGGGGACAGGCAGGCAGGCAGGCAGGCAGCAGACAGACAGTTAGACAACAGACAGACAGACAGACAGACAGACAGACAGACAGACAGACAGGCAGGGCAGGCACAGAGGACAGACAGACAGACAGACAGCTGGGCAGGCAGACAGACAGGCACAGACAGGCAGGAGGCAGGCGGCGGCAGACAGACAGACAGGACAGACCGCAGACAGACAGACAGACAGACAGACAGACAGACAGACAGACAGGCAGGAGGCAGGCAGAGAGTTCCAGGCACAGACGGCGACAGACAGACAGCAGGCAGGCAGGTAGACAGACCGGCAGACAGTTAGTTAGACAGACAGACCTTTAGTTAGACAGACAGACAGACGTGTAGAAGACAGACAGACAGACAGACAGACAGACAGACAGACAGACAGACAGACAGACAGACGGCAGACAGGCAGACAGACAGACGACAGACAGACAGTAGATAGATAGATAGATAGATAGATAGATAGATAGATAGATAGATAGATAGATAGATAGATAGATAGATAGATAGATAGATAGTTAGATAGATAGATAGATAGATATAGATAGATAGATAGAAATTTTTCGAATTTCAACTTTATTTTCTTCATTCAAAGTGGTTGAAAACCGACAGGCAGACAGGCAGGCAGGCAGACAGACAGTAAAGATATCATTTCAGGCTAACGTTTCTATTTTAATGGATTAGAAAAAATGAAGTTGACTATGACAGGTTGACAATAAACAGAGCATTTAGATTTTTTTGTTTTATTTTTTTATTTTTTTTAATATGTAAAATACAAATATATAGGCTATATTGTGGTGTTAGTTGCAACCAGGGGCGTAGATTACGTGGGGGACGCGGGGGACGTTACTTTTTGTAAAAAGTAAATTCGTCCCCCGCACTTTTTCATTGACAGAGATTCTCGACATGTTCAGGTTTTAATGGAGCAGATATAAATGCATAAGTTTAAATTTAAAAAAAGACAGATAGTCTATACATGACATTACGTTTCCATGGTAATCAGACAGTTCGTCCGTTAGGACAGCCCTAGGCTCGGACCCACGGTCCCACTGTATTCAACATTCATAGAGGTCGCGAGAGTTCAGACAAAGCTCTTCACTCATTTTTTTATGAAAAGTCAGACAGTTGGCATGTGGTATCGAATAGTGTTGCACAATGTTGAGTGACTCTGTATTTGCTCTTGTTGAATAATTAGAAGTTTTGATGTTAATATAAGATAGAAGAAGAAAAAAAAAGCTGCCTGGACAAACGTGCATAGATAGATAGTAGATAGATTGATAGATAGATAGAAGATAGATAGATAGATAGATAGAAATATTTCTGTAATTTCAACTTTATTTTCTTCTTCAAAGTGGTTGATTTTTTGTAACTCTTTTGCAATAAAGTGATTTTATTTTAACATTTCAGGCTAACGTTTATCTATTTTAATGGATTAAAAAAATGAAGTTGACCCTTCGAATAAGAATAAAGATAATGTTGAACAGGTGAGATGACAATAAAACAGAGCATTACAGCGTGTATTTTTTTTTTATTTTTTATTATTTTTTTTTGACATATGTAAAATACAAATATATAGGCTAATTGTGGTGTTAGTTGCAACCAGGGGCGTTATGATTACAGTGGGGACGCGGGGGACATTACTTTTTGTAAAAAGTAAATTCGTCCCCGCACTTTTTCACGATTTGATATAGAAACATCTTAATTTAGTTAGGGTTCTTTCATTATTGACATGTTCAGGATTGTATGTTTTATTGTGTTGTCAAGAATGAACAATGAAACAGACAGGTATAAATGCAGGACAGAATCAGGATTTAAATTTAAAAAAAGACAAGATACAGGTGAGAACAAAGAGTGGCTTTTAACACCTGACGATTTTTTACGTTTATAAAATAATAGTCACTAGCCTACACAAGTGTGTGGAGGACACGCCCTATGGACTCGCACCCACGGTCCCACGCTAAAAAAACACATTCAACATTCAGTAAAATATAGAGATTTTTTTAACGCGATGAGTACGATCAAGGCAGAAAGCTCTTCACTCATTTTTTTACGAAAAGTCAAGGTTTTCTTCTGACCATTTCTGCATCCCATTATCCTACCCAATACCTAAACTTAACAACTACAACGTTTACAAGAATAGTGTTGCATTAATAAGCAGTAAATTAAGAGTTTGAGGCATTGGCTTTTGATAATTAGTTAATATGGTTCAAGTTTTGATGTTAATTATATGAAGAAGAAAAAAAGCTGCCTGGAAAACGTGCACTTATTTTCAGTGTATTTTTTGTAACTCTTTTGTAAATAATTTAGGATACAAAACACATGATGTTTGTTATTGTCCTGCAGAACCCTCAATAAGAATAAAGATAATGTTGAACTTTGATGTCACTTGTGGACATGTTAAAGCCAATTTACATAATGCAGTCAAGTTTATTTAGACCGATTTGATATAGAAACTGAAGTTTAGGGTTCTTTCATTATTGAGAGTAAATGAGGCAGAAGTTTCAATTGTGTTGTCAAGAATGAACAAGAAACAGACAGGTTTTCAGGACAGAATCAGGATGATAAACTATGATAAGATATTTCACACCTGAGAACAAAGAGTTAACTTTTAACACCTGATTAATCTGTTTTTACTTTATAAAATATATTAATAGTACTTTTATACTTCAGTGTGTAGGATTATATATGGACTTAAAAAAACACATATATATTGTAAAATATAGTTTTTTTAACAGTAATATTGTGTCAAAACATCTTGGTATGGTTGTCTTCACTTTTAAACGAACCAGCCAGAAAGCTTGCATCCCATAATCCTACCCAATACCTAAACTTAACAACTACAACGATTATTTCACTCTTTGTTTAATTGATTTAGGGTCTATTAATAAGCAGTAAATTAAGAGTTTGAGGCAAACTTCATAGTTAATATGTGTTCTAAAAGTGTTAAAAATTAATTTAGGATACAAATGTTTGTTTTGAATACTTTTTTATTTTAATTCCTGAAAATTTGTAATTTTTTCATGATGTCATAATAGAACTATTCCCTGTATGTACAGTAAAAGTATATGTGAATGTATCTATTACTTTATTTAGACCGTGTTCTGAAGTGAATTCAGAGTTGAGAGTAAATGAGGCAGAAAGTTTCAAAGGCTTCAAAATACAATGGAAAATATGTAAACAATAGACCCTTATAAGGACAGCATTTTGTAACTTATACTCAAAAAGATAAGATATTCTTACACCTTTTAACATAGACCTTAGACTAATTGTACCAATATGTACCTTTTATTAAAATATGTTTTTGGGATAAGGTTTATATATTGAGATATGTTAGCAAATGTCCTTTTAAAAGCCTGACAAACGAACCAGCAGAAAGCGTATATTTTCTTTCTTTTCTTTCTCTTTTCTTTCCTTCTGTTTTATAATCATATATATAATATAATCATAAGATATTAAGCACTAAATGATTATTTCATCTCATTGAATTGATTTAGGGTCTACATTAGGGTTAACATGAAAATAAAACAGGTATACACAGAGCTTTTGAAATATGGCTACACCCCTGGTTTGTTTTGAACACAATGCTTTTTTATTTAATTCAAATTAATCACGGAACTTTATAATAGGAACAGAACAGAAAGTAAAAGTATATGTGAATGTATCTCTATCTTACTGCGTGTTCTTTACATACAACATACCACAAAATTACAATGTGAAATATGTAAACAATAGTACCCTTATAAGACATCTTTGCATACTCAAAAAGGTCTGCTACATTAGTACTTTAGCCAATATGTCCTTAATGCCCCAAAAGGACATGAAACTTTTTGGGTAAATAAGGTTCAAATATGTCGACGGTAAAGCCAGCCAATATTGTTATTCAAATGAGCCTGTTATTTCTTTCTTTCTTTCTTTCTTTCTTTCTCTTTCTTTCCTCTGTTTTATAATCATTAATTTTATATAATATAATCATAAAGAATTAAGCAAAAAGTATGATTACAAATAAAATCTATAACGGAGCTTAGGAACACAGCGCGCGGAGCAGGAGGCCAGTAACCCGTTCGTGGGAAAAAAAACAGGTAAAGCCAAAACACAGACATCCGTCCCCCCAAACACACGTTGCAACACAAATATTGAAAACAAATAATTGATTGTTTAAGTATTTTTTCATTTCGCCTTTGGTTGTGTATACAAAGAACATTATTTTTGCAGTCCTGAGCCGAAACGAACGCAGTCTCCGCCCCAAAAGGACGAACTTCGCGACGGGTGCATTTGCAAAGATTAAATAACAGAACACAGCGCGCGGAGCAGGAGGCCAGTCGACACCCGTCATACAAACACACGTTATTGTATTGATTGCAATATTATTTTCCCTTTAGAAACAGATATTGGAGTATGGAATAGGCTACTGGAAGTCCTCAGCTCTTTAAGGACCGTATGATATGTTTGAATAATATCGAGAGTCTACTGCGGAACGCATAAACTGGGGGAATTGATAATTTGGAGCTTGGTCTTTTAATGTTCACTTTCCATTAGTGAACGTTCGTTCAGTCATTTCGGAGTTTGGACGAAGACCTGGCGCATTATCTTGTACCAGAAACACAAGCGAAGGCTTGCTGTCGTCTACCTGTTGAAATCATGAGTCAGGCGGACATAACTTGCTCTGCGCGTCAAAGAGTGTTTCAGGAAGCGCTCAGGAAGGGCAATAGTAAGGAACTTCATTCTCTCTTGCAAAACATGACAAACTGTGAATTTAACGTGAACTCTTTCGGACCCGAGGGACAGACGGCGCTACATCAGTCCGTGATCGATGGTAACCTGGAGTTAGTAAAGCTACTGGTGAAGTTTGGTGCAGACATCCGTCTGGCCAACAGAGATGGATGGAGTGCCCTGCACATAGCAGCGTTTGGTGGACATCAAGACATCGTCCTTTACCTCATCACACGGGCGAAGTACTCATCAAGCGCGCTCTGAGGCAATCAAAGACCATCTGACGCTGTACCTTTAAGCCTATCATACATTTGACCCCTTTGTGCCAAAGTAAAAGACAGCTTGTTTGTGATTTAATGGATTTAGGAAATTGATTTGAGATCGATAGGCACAGAATTCTAATCCAAAAGGCTATTTTTGATAATGTTGGGTTGGTACAATGTCATGGATGTGGTTTGCCAACTTTGGATGCATGATGAAAATAATTGCTGTGTTATTTATAGATTTATTTGAGAATATGACAAATTGAACTGTCAAAGTAAAAAAAAAAAGATGACACTAGGTGGTCCTACAGGATGACTGGTCTCAGGGTGCGAATTATGGGGGGTCTGACTCCTTAATTAAGGCTTTAACACCCCAAAAGAACAAAACAACGGTGGTCCTGAAAGGCCTATTCTTTTTACATTTATTTCAAACAACGTTTTAAGAACTGCAAAAAATCAGAGAATATGCGTAAATTCGAGTTCGCGTGAAGTAACTATAGAACCGATTTGATAACACTTTTACTGCTAAGTTCAGTATCTAACAGTGAGTGCATTTACACAACTAGCGATTTTATTATAGATATTCACATCACAAATATTTCATGTATTTAGTTTTAAACACATTTGCATATAATTGACGTTTAGCCACCTGCATACAAAATATAAATATTGCTGACAGACATTTTTTGGAAAAGTCGACCCCCCCAATAAATAATTTGCACACTGTCTGGACTGACATAAATATTCCTGTACATAATTGCATTATATGTACGCATTCTCTCTTTATTTAGTCTAAAACAGGGACTGGTGTCTGATACCTCAACTGTAATGCATTATAAATGATGACATTGCAAATTTGATCATCAAGTTTAGTATCATAATTAACCATTCGAGATCTCTCACCTCTTAAATGAAAATATCCATGCAAACACTTTCTGGCCCAGACACTACCAAATAGGGTTGTATTTTGGCATTGTCTGTCGTGTCATAAACAGTACATTGGAGTTCCTATGTGAACGGAGTTTCTGACACTAAAGCTTTTTTGTCTTTTCTTTTTCTTCTTTTTATTTCATTTTTTGCTGATCCACACATTTCAAGCCACACGTTTTTGTAATTCAGAGGTTGAGCAAATCCACAGATCAGTGTATAGACTGCACTGTATCCTTGTCCTCTTAAACCCCTTGTCAACTCAGGCAAGATGCGGTAAGGCTTAAATATGTTGTGACGTTTGAAATGCTTCAAAGCCAGTATAGAAATAAGCATCACTTATACTTGAGAATGTTTTCAATATTGCACTGATGGCTGTTTTATGAGTTGTTGGTGTCATGCCAACTTTTAAAGATACTATTTTTCTAAATAGAAAAACAATTTTTATTGTATGGAAGCTCCAGGGTGGTTTTCACTCTTTGCAAAGGCTTATATATGCCTGTACTGAATTACTGTATGTGTAATTATGTAACACACTCTGCTTGAATGTCCCTCCTTAAGTAATGTCAAACATATCCTAGACTGTAATAACTATGGTAAAATATGACAGTGTCACTGGGCATCCTTTTGACATAATGGGAGAATATACAAGTAAAGTGTCCAGAAAAATCTTGGAGCACTTCTTTCTGAAGTCCCATCCTCCTCTTTTTAAGGGGGATGCTACATGGTAAAACCAGTGTAACAAGAAGTTGCACAATGCACAAGTCTTTACTTGATAATGCCATAACATTTATGACATACAAGTAAAAGTAACTTCTTTGATTGAGATAAAAGTCAAATGACGGTGATTTTTTTTTTGTGAAATATTATTTTCATCAAAGAGAAGTTTGGGAAAACGCCTCTCGTAATGTTTTTGTCTTTTGTGAATTGTTATTTTGTTGTATTTTTATATCTGTTTAGCTGTTTGTTTATGTTTCGAATGATGTAAGTGGTCATATCTTAAATATATTTCTTGCTGTATTTTGTCATTTTTGTACAAAGGCATTTTAGATATTAAATTCAGTGTTTTTAAGAAAATGACTGGTGTAAAACATACTTGCGTGTGACTCAGTGAGGATTTTACTGAATGTTATTGTTCCTTGAGCCAGCCTTTGCCTCTTCCTGTGTCTCAGGTAGTTGTAGAGATATAGTGTTGCTCAATATTTCCAAGAAACACAAGTGCTTGTGACTAACGGACTGTGAAAGCACATATGGGGATGTAGTTAGCCTAAACAAGTGTCTTTATAGATATAAGTCTTACAGTGTTACGTAATTTACAGAAAAACATGTTCCACATGTGTATACATAGCCTTGAGCAGATGCTAGCTGTAGCATGTATTTAGCATTTAGCTCCTTAGTAAACACCAGTTTGGCTGCAAAGAAACGAACTAGTTAAAACAAGTCTACGTTAACCTTTAATACCATCATAAGTGTGCTTAATTGTATTGAATTTGCACTTGGAGTGTACCTCAAATCTTATGAGTATATTATTCAAATATCATACTTATAGGAAATTTAATATAACTTAAGTGTACATACATAGAGCACACTTTCACGGCTATTTTTTAACACACTAAAAGTATACTTTTAAAAAGTGCACTTTTTGACATAATGCAAATTTCTTTTAAAGTACATTTTAAATAATTGTTTTAATAATCTTTTGTCATGTATCAAAGAAGTATATTAATTTTGATGTGCCGACTAACATACTAAAGCAAATGTAAAGTATTCTTTACACCTTTAATGTGTTTGAAATGGGATTTTATATTACATTTAAGGTTAAAATATTTCGATTTAATTTTGTTTTAAAATTAAATAACGTGCACTTAAGTGTCCAAACACAGAAATATATTCTTTTAAAATAATTTTTCTGTAATAAGTAATATTTTAAAATGGATATTAAAGTGTTACATGTCTTTCACAAGGTCTTGTGAAGATAATTCACTCAAAAATGACAAATTTGTCATCATTACGCGCCCTCAAGACGTTCCAAACCTGTGTGAGTTTCTTTCTTCAGCTGAGCACAAAAGAAGACATTTTGAAGAATTTTGGGAGGCAAACAATTGCTGATAGCCATTGACTTACATAGTATATTTGTTTACTATTTACTATCAACTAGCCATTTCAGCTTTATCTTGAACTCTGAAAATGTCAATTCCACAAACAAGTTACACATTTGTACATGTCTGTGTCTCAATAGCTTTTACAGATGGCTAATATAATATAAAGTATGATACCAACTGAGTGAATTACCACCATTATGAAGTTGATGCAGCTAATGCTAAATACAATAACATTGTCAAGCCCAATCATGCAACCTAAAGAGCAGAGGACAGTTACTAAATATAAAAATACTGGTAAAGTTGACATATCTGGGTCAATGTAACCTAATTGCTGGTTAGGGGATCATGCGTAAAGATGTTAGAATTGCCACGTGTTTCCCTCACAACATTGAGTTAAAACAGCTTGTTTGGGATATCAGTTCACAAACTCTTGCCAGCGTTGTATAAGGATACTTAAGAGTAACAATGCAACCACTTGTGATTTTGTTTATATTCTTATATTCAAGCTGGGACATAGAACAATTATTTTTAAGTTTTGATTTTGCTGTTCGCATTCAGTGACACAAGAGAATAACTTGCACATCACATATTGTATAACAGTTGTTTATGAAAAAGTAATAGTGTTTTTTTTTGTAATGCACTCAAATACATACTGCTAGCAGTGGATTTTTTCCCTGCCCAAATCACACTCTCATGCTTCCAACTTTTAGTCTCTCCATTGACAGAAGGGGCAAAAGACAGATAGTGAGAGAGACAGGTGGCCAGGCCAATCCTTGCATGCCCTCTGCTCCTTTTAACTTTCTTTCACTATTTCACTCCATTTTGTGTGCTCTAGCTTGCAGTGACAAGCTGCCCAATTCACTCACCCATTCTTCTCTCCTCTTCTCTTTTGTTCGTCCAGTTCAACTCTGTGCACCTCTATTCATTCCCCAGACGGCCCACCATTGACGGGAGCCCCTGCCTAAGTCACACTGCCCGACCCGGACCCCCTCCCTCCCTCCCTACACACACACACACACACACACACACACACACGCACACGCACACACACACGCACACGCACACGCACACCACACACACACACACACACACGCACACACACGCACACGCACACACTCACATGATTTATAAGCAAATTATGGGGACACAAAATGTCACACACACACACATGTCATTATACAAATTTGTGTCCTCATATGGTTTTACACATAGGCACACACACACACACACACACACACACACACACCACACACACACACACACACACACACACACACACACACACATGCCCACACACACACACACACACACACACACACACACACACACACACGCACACGCACACACACACGCACACACACACACACACACACACACACACACACACACGCACACACATGCACAGCTCTGCAGCTGCTATGGTAATGAGAGAGGGGACAAGCAAGGGAGAAGGCTGGAGAGCACAGAAAGAGAAAGGGAGATCCTTCTCATGCAACTCAATAACCGGTGGCCCTGTTTTTTTTACAAATGGAAAATCCGTCTACCTCCTTTTCTTCTTCCCTCCTGTCGGTTTCCCACCCTGTTGCCTTCGTCCTTTCTCTCCCCTAGCCTCCACACCTCCTCTCCTGACCTCCTCTTTCTCATTCAAATCTATTTCACACTATGCCCTGAAAAGGGATGTTCAAAGGTGTGTAAAGTAACCCTGATCCAGCCCTTCAGGCCTGAGAAAGCTGGGTGTTTGTGTATGCACTTGCATGCGTGTTTGCCTCTATGTGCAGTTGTGTGCATTTTTAAACTCTGTGCTTGAATTGCATAGTACATAGACAGCAGTGATTCATAGAGAGATTTCATTAATGAAAGCACGTGGTGTCTTCAAGCAACTGAGCAAGACTTTTCTCAAAACTAACTTCAGAGCCATTTTTTGCAATAACCTCTAGCCTCTAGGTGATTTTAGCAGATATATGAAGAAGCCAAACAATTGTCCTCGCAGAGTACCCGCAGGTAAAGATCAGTAAATTAACTATGAACATATTCTTGTAATCCTACGTCAACCAGAAAGTGTTATAGGGTAGTTGATGCATTGGACATTTTTCTTTGTTTTCTTTTTCTTAAACATCAGGGTAAAATGAACGTTTAAAGATAGAGGGATGGATGGGTGGATGGATAAATAGATAGATAATGTAATAAATTAAAATAAAATAATGTGTAGGGACTGTGGTCACTACATTTTATTATTTGTACAATTTATAAAACAATTAAAAAATATATAAATTCATAAAATTCATAATTTATTGTTTGATTTTAATTGTTATTCTTTGTTATAGAGTTAAAAGTACAAAAAAATCCATGTAGTCTCTCAATTATTGAGATCATAAAAAGTGCATGCATTTTATCTAGTTATTATGCATGCTTATTTTTAGGAAATATTAATTAATTTAGATGGAATATAGCATGTCAAAGACCATCTTTTAAAAAGCATTTCATGTCAACTGCCATAAATATGTCAAAAAAATGTTTTGTTTGTTTTATATTTAATAGTTTGAAACTTTTGTAAAATGTTTTGCTTGTTCTTACTATCATTAATATAAATATATTTAATAATTAAATGACACTGTTTGACATTTTCTTATTAAATGGCATTCTACATTTTAAAGTATAGCTGACATATCTTTTTATGACCATGTATACAGTATCTATTATATATAGCATATTATATTTCAATGATTTGGCTACAAGACCTTTTAAAATGCACTCATACAAATTTTTGCATAAGATCAAAAAACAGGATCACCTTATAAGAAAAAGAATACAAAATATTGTATTAATATTGGCAAATATAGGAACTATGAAGTGGTAAATTATAACAAAACTAGCATGTAATATGCATGTGTATAGTGTGTGTGTGGGGGAGGGTGAACTGGGGGACTCTGCTGGCAGACGGCTGAGGGGCCCCATGCAGTCTGTACTGCACAGCTATTCGTCTTATGTCTGTGCACGGTGACCTGTTAGACCATGTGACATCTGCCTGGCTGCCAGCACAGAAAAGAGATGCAGGATTGCCCATATGGAGCCTCCTTTCTCCAAATACTGACACACAGCTCAGCCCCAGAGAGTGTGTGTGTGTGTGTGTGTGTGTGTGTGTGTGTGTGTGTCCCCATAATTAAAAACGTTATAAATCATACAGTGTGTGTGTGTGTGTGTGTGTGTGTGTGTGTGTGTGTGTGTGTGTGTGTGTGTGTGTGTGTGTGTGTGTGTGTGTGTGTGTGTGTGCGTCTGAGTGTTTCGTTTTGATTAATAAGTGCAGACACACACGGATGGGGTTACACATCTGTGAGGTAACAGGCTGAGAGGCCATGAGTGAAGCGATGGATTTCATGAACGGCACCCCAGACAAAAATGTTTAATTTAAGTAACTTTAAACCATGCAGAAATATGTCTGCATGAGTGCTTTGCTGCGTTAGTCAAATATATGCTCCTTATAAGTGATTTGAAGAGAAAAGTGCATGTGTAAAATCACATAATATCATTTAATGTCAAAGATTCTGCTTTGGCACAAATGCATTTCAGCCTGGAAATGCATTTTTGAGATTGTTTTGAGGTTATGCAGGTTTACACAAAAATGTAACCCTTCTTGTCAAGACTGCCATATTTCGAACTTCAGGGACAGATTTAGGGTCATAATATTTTCATAAATAGGCTATTCATCGAAAGAAAATCTCAATATTTCAGATTTCGAGTTCATCGATGAGGCTTTAACAAATGAGGATTTATTGCTCAGTTTTAAAGGAACGGTTCACTCAAAAATGAAAAATATGTTATGTTTTATTGACCTCATTTCATTCAAAACCCAAATTTTTTTCCTCTCTGGAAATTATGCAATTTTTCAAAATACCTCTTTTTGTGTTCATTTAAGTTTGTAATTACATGATAGATAGAAAATGATTACAGAATTGGCTAATATATCTCTTAAAGTGTTATGAAAGTTCTAATGGTGTGAAATGTTAAATGCCATTCTTATAATGACATTACATTAACGTCCGTCACACTTCGACATTAACCATTTACTGACACACTGTACGTTTTTGCTGCATGTGTGTGCTACAGTAACTGTGCATGCTTGTGCATGTATGTACATATGTATATAGCAAGTAATTATGGAGGATAAAGACCCAGTTATACTAAGTGAAACTTCTGGGTTTGGGAGAGCAGAGCTGCTTTTCTGTTTGGCTGGCTTTGCTGAATGGAGCCATTCACAAGCCCCTAACCGCATGCTTTCTTTATCTTCATTGTTATCCCCCTCTTCCCTTCACCCACCGCAGCACAATGGCACTCGGTAAAAGGGGCTGGGGAGCAGTCTGAAGGGGAGGGAGGGGGTTAATTGGGTGAAAGTGAAGAGTGGGGGAGGGACAGAGGACCCCAAAGAGGGGTTTATGTTGCTAGACCAATGATCCAAACTAAACCACCCATCATTTGTCGCAGACAAGTGATGATAGTGGAGGACTGCTTTTCAGGAAACACAATTGATTGATTGATTGATTTGCTAATTGAATGACTGATTAATTGGCTTTATTTTACAATACGATATGACACAATGTTATAACCAGCATAACCATCAGCAGAATCCTTTGGGATTGGTTATAATGCACAATGCTGTTAAGCGGGTAAATAAAATATGATGTGATATGAGCAGGTCTAAATGTAATGCTGCAATCGACACTCTTCATTTCATTTTTGACACGTTTTGTTTAATTGGCAGGGGCATTTTTGTCCAACTTGGTGGCAAATGTGGGTTTCAAGCATCAAAACAACAAAAGTTTAATACAGCTTTAATATTTTGAACATTAGAATGAGTCACGTTACTTAATGAATACATTTTCTGAGCATAAATTAATAAATAATGGCTATCATGCATTTTTGCCAAGATTTACAGAAAAAAAATAATTCTACCAAAAAATCTTGTCAGGCATATTTAGAACAAGAATTCATTATGACAATGTTTTAAGGATCCCAGTACAGCCCCCAAATACTGATTAATTGTCCCTTTATGTAATCTTTTATGTATTTTAGTGCATAGGTCAGAACATGTATGTTATTTAAAATGACTGCATTCCATTTTAATATATCTTAAAATGTAATTTATTCCGGTGATCAAAGCTAAATTTTCAGCATAATTTCTCCAGTCTTCAGTGTCACATGATCCTTCAGAAATCATTCTAATATGCTGATTTTGCTGTTCAAGAAACGTTTACTTTAAAGGTGCCACAGAATAGAAAACTGTATTCACCTTGGCATAGCTGCAGGGCCGTTTCTAGCCATTTTGACGCCCTAGGCGAAATCCCTATTAGCGACCCCCCTAATATCTGGAAATTCAGAGCATTGTGAGTTCCACAAATATGAACACATTAGGCCTATTTGTAAATTGACTGCTAAGATAAAACATTTTGAAGTTTATTATCTGTGATACCATTATAGCCACTGGATGCCTGTATGTAGCAATCCCTAGTTGCTAAGAAATAGTCATCATACATAAATACATTTTATTACATTTGGATACATGTTTAGATATTACCAACGGCTACTTTTTGACTTGATCTGTTTTTTGTTAAATTGTTTTGTTGTTTTTGTGTCAGTTATTGCATTATTATTTCAGTCAAACCTATAAAACCCTTTGTTACCTCAAACTACATAGGCCTATAAAAGCTGATCAGTGGCATAAAAGTAATCAGAATGCAGCTCTTGTTCTTTTATTACTCATTGACGCGTGAACGTCCCTTTAAATAACGTGACGCTCTGCCCTCTTTAAGCGCTGTTGGAAGCAAAAGGAATTTTTTTTTTTTTTGAAGCAAATTAATTGATTCAGCATTTCGACACTTCTGTCAGGATGCGTTCCATTTGACAAAGCAGTTTAATAAAGTATGTATTGATCTTGTGAATTAGCGAATTTTACTACACCAATATTTTTTAATTGTCTGAAAAAGTTTTATATGGGAATATTACACGACACACTGCACCTTTTAACAATGCATTGGCGCAAAAACACACACGGCACACCTTTTAGACCAGATTCACATGAAACATGATTTCTCGACTGCCACAAATACTGCCTAAACAAAATATTAATTTTGTGCACTTTTCATGTACCAATATTTGAAATTGGCCTTTGAACACACTGCACTATAAGTCGCTTTGGATAAAAGCGTCTGCTAAATGCATAAATGTAAATGTAACTTGCACGGCAAAAAAAAAAACCTTACCTTGCCAAAACACTAACAGAACCCATTGATCTAGGCTGCATCCGAAGTCTTAGGCAGCTTGACATTGCTGACTTACGAGGCAATGACTTTGCAGGCAGCGTTTTTGCACGAAGGCACCTCACGAAACTGATTTCGGACAGGCTTCTGAGGCAGTGTAATGGTTTAATGGTCTACAACAAAAAAGAATGAGTTTTGGTGATATCTAAACAAATATTTAACTACTATAATAATAATTTCTCGTTAGAAATAACATCAAAAGTGCAAAAAGTTAATCAGAAATATACATTTACACACAAACTAACCACCAAACGCAACTTTCAGGCGCCATCTTTATTTTTTAGCTCAACCGTCACGAAATGGAACGCACAGGATTGTGGGATATAAAAGGCAGCAAAGGACACATCTATGCTGCCTTCAAAACTCGATCAGATGAAGGTATCTCAGAAATATTATGTGCTAACTCTAGAATCATAGGCCTATCTTAATTATTATCTGTTTACTAACCATGGTCATTTTAGTCAGATGAAGTCATTGTTTACAACTCTTGATGACAGCACCTCCGGGTTCTTCAGGCTGAATAGCACTTCATTCATATTTCCTTGAGGATCGGCACTAAGTTGGGATTTTATACGTAAATGATGGTAATTTACTGTAGTTTAGAAAGGGACAAACACGAACATAAGAGGCTGATTTTATGTTTTAAAGGACAACCGTCTTATGTTGTTGTTTAAAGATACGTTGCTCAATGCGTCACAAACTTGTTGGTTATAAAGTGCTGATAAAATGTTTTCATGACAAGCTCAATCTTTCCTTGTTTATATCTTAATAAAATATTTGAGTCTATAATGATTCTCTTACAGTTTTTAAAGCTTATATAGTAAATAAGTCCGTGACATCAGATATAAAAAATACCATCATTGTACGGGATGAATTTAGATTCAGTTATTAACACTCGATCATTGTAGCCATATAGACCTGCACAACTATCGAATATTAAATCACTCGGAGCTGTAAATCTGTGCAGTAGGTAAGTGAGCACTTTTAATGAGTAAAAGAGACCTTCTCTGTGAACGAGTCTTGAGAGAGTTGTGTGTGAAGGCGCGGGCACAACCTCCAGATCCAGCTATTATAAGTGTTTTTGGACTTGCCTTTTCCACTTAATTTGACACTTTAGAAAGTTAGTAAAGTGGGAAGTTGCAGTTTAGGGTCAGCGATATCTTTATCTTTTGTTATTTGCAAAACATTTGAAAAAGTGTCTGTTTATTTTTTATATTATTAATGGCAATATCTGGCAACATTGCATCTCTGGCACCTAAACTGACAGCAATCAAAAAAGCCCACTGACAGGTTATTACTGACAGGATAGCACATTCAGTAAGGGAAACACAAACAAATATCATGATATTATCTGTCAGAAACGTTATCAACGTGGTCAAAAACAGTAGCATTTAAGTACACAGATCTGTAGAACAGATTACAGAATGAAATGAAATAGCCCATGCAAACACTAGCCATGAAGAAGTCTGTGCTATGTCATTCAGTATAGTAGTTAAATTTTCACAAAGTCATGCTAAAAACATTTATAAGAGCACTAGACAAAGTTATCATCTATACAGCAATTATTATTAATGAAACCTATAACAGTAATATGCATTGTTGCATGAATAATAAGCAACGGATAAAATTATCCACCCCATATTAAAGTATTAATACATTTTAATGCAATAAATATGACTTAAAAATGTTCATCCCTCCAAAACAGAGAAAATATATTTCACAAACATCTACATGCTTGTCTCTTTTAAAGTGTTTATAGTGTATATAATGAGTTGTATTTGTAGGGTTTTTTATAGCACCCCCCCTCAGCACACACTGGACCTCACTAATTTTAGAACTCATTATAATCAGTGATGCTGTCTACAGATATATACATATCTATGGTCTACACTGGATGCGGCGTGGCATGACACAACAAATCCCTGACAGAAAACTGCTGCCGCGTTCTATTTATGATGTATTGACACAAATTTGAAATGATTTTCAATGGTCTTTTTGTCGCTTCCAGTGTAGACAGACTTGAGGTGTTGCGGCACGGTGCGTGTCTGGTGTAGACACGGCGGTGTTATTCACATATCGAGAAGAAACTAAGCAACCTCGGCATCCAATCACAGGCCTTCCGCTCCTTGAGTTCTCTCCAGTTCTCTCCACCGTTATTTACACGGGTCCTACTTCTTGCTTTAAGCCTTCTTTTGTTCTGCATATGTTTTCCTCTTTTGTTTTCTATCCACCATCTCTATCTTTCTGTTGCTCGGCTAGGTTAATGTCCTCTGCACTGAGCGCTCTCTCCTCCACATCATGAGTAGACACGCCCCTTTCTCCTGATTGGCTACAAGTTTGTCTTGCTACTCGCCCGACTCAGTGTTTTTGAAAAATCGCTTACCCCACCTTTAAGTTAGTCAGTCAGGCCTTGCCTCCTGCAAGGTATTCGTCACGTTACTGAGTAAAGTAAGCGTATTTTTTTTTTTTTTTATCAACCGTACATACAAACTAGAACAATATAAGTGAGCTATCTAGAGGTAGACAACACCAGAGCTGTTTTCTACTACGTTACGCATGAATTAAACATAAGTTTTGTCAGTAAAATTTACAGTGAGGATCACCATCCATCTTAACATTAATGTGTTATGAGGCTGTTGTTTAGGAAATATTGTTGCTTGTGCGTGTTGTTTACAAGTAAATTTAAGTTACATCATTGTTTGTCTCTTTTTACAGGCACACGTTTGTCTGTGAGTCTGAGACTGGATGAAGGGTAAGTTTTGCATTTCAGTACCAAATAAAGAGTATAAACTATATTTTAAGCCAATGTTGAATGACTTTAAAGGTCTTTTTAAATTGCCATTGGCAGCAACTTAACTACCATGTTCAAGGTCCAGAACGGTAGAAAAGACATCATTAAAGTAATCCATGTGACTCCAGTGGTTTAACCTCAGTTTTATGAAGCAACTTAAGTGTTTTGTTTGAGCAAAAAACATACTTTACCAATTTATTTTTTAAAAATATTGATCTACAACACACATTCACCACGACACATATGTGTTCACGCAAGAGTTGACATTGTAGCGTGAACAAGCTTTGGATAATATTGTAAATAAAGTGGTAAATAAGTTTTTTTTTTGTGCAAACAAAGCACTCGTGTTGCTTCATAAAATTAAGAAGTCACATGGATTACTTGAATGATGTTTTTATACTGTTCTGGAACTTGAATGTGTATGTTACGTTGTTGCCAATGGAGGGTCAGAAAGCTTTCAGATTTCATCAAAAATATATTAATTTGTGTTCCAAAAATGAATGAAGGTCTTATGGGTTTGAAATTATATAAGGGTGAGTAATTGATGACATAATTCAAATTTTGGGTTGAACTAATAACCATTAAATAACATTGTACATGTATCTCCACACAGTTTTTGTTTTGTCTGCTGCCACCTCATCGCTTTCATTTATAGTCATTGGAAAACCAAACCGTTACCACACCTCTAATTTGACTGGTCATCAACAATCTACCCTGCCGCTTCAGCAGCCGTTGCTATTTAAAATGTGTATCGTGATTTGTGTAACGTCTCAATTTACTTGAATCATCACATATTTGCATCGGTTTTCAACCGAGTACAAACTTTAAACCAGAGGTGTCCAAACTCAGTCCTGGAGGGCTGGTGTCCTGCAGAGTTTAGCTACTCACCTGCCTTGGGTGTCCAGTAAGACCTCAGTTAACTGATTCAGATGTGTTTAGTTAAGGATGGAGATAAAATCTGCACGACAGTGACCCTCAGAGCAGATTTGGACGCCCCTGCTTTAAACCATCACTTTTTTGTTATTCAAAATATTGAATGTGTTTTTGAATCAAAGTATTTGTGTATATTTAAGTTTATCAGTGTATAGAGTATATAGAATAACAAACTGTTAGTAATTTTTACTTTACCTATTTTCTGATTTTAAAGGCTTCATACACTCAAGAAGGGCATGCAAGCTCTCCTGATACGAAGACTACGACGGTTCACTTGCAGACACCTTTCTCCTTTTAAATGATTTTTAAAAAGGACTGTAATGGACATGTTTTTTTTCCCAAGCTTGTCTCAGTGGTTGTTTTAGGTATGAGTATATTTTCAACTTTGTTTGACAGTTTCTTGGCAGTTTTTTGCTACTTTTGTGCCCTTGTTTTATACATATACTGGCATTCACACATTAGCATGCACAGACAGGTTGTGTACTGTTTTAATATTAAAAACCTGTTTGTAAACACTGCAAGAATTTTTTTTAAATGAATGTTGTTTCAAACAAATATAATATTTTTTCTTTTTTTATCTGTTTAAAATAAAGTTTACATTATCATAACTTGAAAATTAATGTTAAAACTTTTTTAACTTAATTTAATAAGTTGAAACAGCAAATATTGGAAAGTCAAATGAACTTGAATAAAACAACTCAGCACTAGGCAAGATTTAAAATCGTGAGTTGATATGACTTGTGCTTTTAAGTTGATATAACTTAATTTTTTAAGGCAGCCACAAAACTTAGGTTTTTAAGTTGAAATCGGTGAAAACTTTTTACAGTGTATTAATAGCGGCTGCCTGATGCCCAGATTTTTATTTACAGTATAATTACCCAACGATATAACTGCTTGAGAAAGTATTGAAATATATATTTTTCCTTTGTTTCCCTCCTGCTGTGTGAGCTACTGAAATGAGCCAACAGCCAATCAGAGGGGGGTTATAGAAATGAATGCTTTAAATTGATCAAAAGTGACGATAAAGGCATTTATAATGTTACAAAAGATTTCTATTTCAGATAAATGCTGTTCTGCTGAACTTTCTATTCATCAAAGAAACTTGAAAAAATTATACTCAGCTGTGTTCAACAATAATAATAATACGTTTGTTGAGCAACAAATCAGAATATTAGAAACATTTCTGAAGGATCATGTGACCACTGGAGTAATGATGCTAAAAATTCAGCTTTGAAATCACAGGAATAAATTACATTTTAAAATATATTAAAATAGAAACAGTTATTTTAAATAATACAAATATTTAATTTTAATTTTAATAATATTCCCCAAAATTACTGCTGTATTTTTTATCAAATAAATGCAGCCTTGTTGAGACAATATAAACTTTGAATAGTAGTGCCTATTTGTTTTGCAACATGAAATCATGACATTTAAAATGAAGCCTATATATATCGTTTAATTGAAAACAACAACAACAACCACCACATTTTATTGCTCATTTTGAAAACACAGTTGTAAAATGATCACAAATATTTGACACAATTGTTCTGCAAACATTAGGCAAGCAACCACAGTAAAACACGTGACACATGCGTCATCATTGGTAGCACTGTTTGTGTCAGGTGAACACTAGATTATGAGATGCTGGCTGATTGTGTCCTGTTACACTTGCGCCACCTGCTGGCTTTACGAACGTAGTACAAACTGCGTTACATTGACGATGTTATAGTGTTGCACTTCTCCAATGATTGTTTGCGTTATAACAGACACTGTTCCCCAAATGTGTAACAAAACAGAACATATGTAACCCAAGGTCTGAATCCACGGCTGGCTGAAAGATGGTGAAAGTATACAGTTAGATATAAAGTTAGAGTGAGTTGGGGAATAAAAACATCCTGTCCAATCACACTTTGGAAAGATTCTCAGTGCCAAAGACTGATTGATTAGATTGTGAAGATTTCTCCTCTCTGAATTCTGCTGTGTTCCTGCAGGTGAGTGAACAGTGGTGTATATACTTTAGATTTGATAAAACAAGGCTTTTATGGGGTTTAGAACAACAATGTCACATAGACCCATGTATTTTAGCAATGTAGAGACTGGAGCTAGTTGTCACAAGGGCTATATCTCAGTAGTGATTTTATGTATAATATAAACACGTTTATTATCACTCTTTTTGTGGTTTTGTATGTTGGTTCAAAACATGATGTACTATGATTGTGTGTGATAGGCCTATTAGTTTAACTGT
Organism: Ptychobarbus kaznakovi; assembly: GCA_027422405.1. Classification (NCBI taxonomy): domain Eukaryota; kingdom Metazoa; phylum Chordata; class Actinopteri; order Cypriniformes; family Cyprinidae; genus Ptychobarbus; species Ptychobarbus kaznakovi. The sequence continues at coordinate 17,639,365 of CM049797.1, read as the reverse complement.
ATTATTTTTTTGCTCGGCCAACGAGAATAGTTCCAACTTTCAAACAAATCCACAGCAGGATCAACTACTGTGTCTCCGAGCAAGCCAAAAAGGGGTTCTTTACCTGAATGAATTGGTAAATTTGAACGAACTCACTCATTCAGACTGTCGCCACCTACTGGCTAAACGAAGTGATTCACTGTAAATTCTGTCACTAATACACAGCTTACTTACTCCTCTAACATGCTCCACCTATATTAATAAATATATGTATATATATATATATAATATATATTATATTATATATCCTTCGGATGAGACGTTAAACTGAGGTCCTGACTCTCTGTGGTCATTAAAAATCCCAGGATGTTCTTCGAAAAAGAGTAGGGGTGTAACTCTGGCATCCTGGCCAAATTTCCCCATTGGCCTCTGACCATCATGGCCTCCTAATCATCCACATACACTGATTGGCTTCATCCCTCTGTCTCCTCTCCACCAGTAAGCTGGTGTGTGGTGGGCATTCTGGTGCAATATGGCTGCCGTCGCATCATCCAGGTGGATGCTGAACATTGGTGGTGGATGAGGAAATACCCCCATTCCTTGTAAAGCGCTTTGAGTACCCAGAAAAGCGCTATATAAATAAATGTAATGTATATATATATATATATATATATATATAGTGCTGTCAATCGATAAAAAATTAACTAATTAATCGCACATTTTTCAAAAATAAATCGTGATTATAAATCGACGAACGTTTCGGAGGCAGTGTGTAAACGCGACTGTCACAACGTGAGGTCGTTTTTTTTTTCAACATGCAAAAATTTCGGACGAAGAGACCTTTAACTGAAAAAAATAATCTCCTGCATTAACACGCTAATTTTGACACCACTAATATATATACATATATATATATATATATATATATATATACACACACACACACACACACACACACACACATATATATACACATATATACACATATATACATTACCAATATGTTATTTCTTAATAATAATGGTGGAAAGGTTAAATTACCGCAATGCAGACAACTAACCCCAGCCTCTCATATGCAAGATGAAGTGATAAATCCATACCTTGGTTCTAGGATAGGGCAGGGATCTAAAAAACATAAAAATGAACAAATGTATGAAAAATATGTGCATTTACATGTAGTTGTATAATACAAAAATGTAAATTGTTGAAGGAATAGTTCACCCAAAAACACATCTACATCTTGGAAAATATCAGTAAATATCAGAAGTTTTCATTTTTTGGTACACTATTCCTTTAAGAATCATGTGCTTGTTCTATGTGTGCATGGGGTTTTGTTTATTCAGCAAACTTTAGAGGCCCTATTTAAGGTCATATAAACATTGAACACTAGCCTTAGTGCAGTTTATTCCTGCTCTTTTGCAGCGTGGCAGTCTGAGATAAACATTTTTTGTTCATTATATCATATGCAAACTTACCAATATCTTCTGCAATGACAATGGCCTCGTTAGAAAAGCCCAGAGATACAGCAAAAGATCTGAACTTCTTATTTACTTCTGGTCTTTGTATGGATGACCGTCCTAAGAGAATGAATGATGAATTAGTATGCTTCATTAATATGTCAAACACACGTTATATAATTTATTAGTGTAGACTTACCGTAAAGAGCTACTTGAGTGTATTCTTTGTGCATGTTCTTGTATTTAAGGACCAAACTATAATCAGTGTAATTGGTCTCCACTATCGTGATGTCTTTTGTTATCTTGTGCCCTTAAAATGACAAAAGGTCAGATGTATCATGTTATTAATTTAAAGTTAATGGATCCATCCTGTCATAAAAGGTGCTTATAGTAAAATTGAAGTAAATAACTTTTATAAAGTATTAAGGCTAAATCCAATATTCGACCGGGTAGTTTAAGGTAACAATCACATGTAACCACTTTGTTTCAGTGTAAGTGAATTCAGTTCTATTTGCACTACATTCTACTTAATATTCTGTATTTAATAACTGAGAAGCAATCTCTTATTTTTCTTGTCGGCTGATGAAAGAGTGCAATGGACTTAAATGTATTTAAACATGTTTGACATTTGCTAATGTAAAATCTCACATTTCACACAGTTCTGAGTGTGAATAAAGACAACATTTGTTAAGAAACGATCACAAAGATATTTGAGAGAGGAAACAAGAGCTTACTTTTGCTGAAGTAAGTGAATTCTCCAGGAACATCTGTCTTCTCATATGAATAAACACTGATGGAGCATCCATCTGGTCTGTTAGTTCAAATATATACAGACTGTTAGCACAGAGCAGGTTATGTATTTTCCCATCACAATATGTTCCCCTTTTGTTATTCGAGATGGTGTGATAATGTAAATATGGAACAATATCCTATCTAGAATTCAGCACCTTATGCTCCACATGGTCAGATTCACATTTCCATTGGCATCTGGCACCAGAAGGCCTTTAGAAACCTTCAGATAGTTTTTGAACATTGCAAAGAACGGTGACTCATCTGCAAGTCCAATCCGGTACCATTCACCTGCGAACTGACAGTAAATGCAGTAAAGATGGTTAGCAGTTTACTAAAGGCCCCCAAGGGATCTGTAGTACCAGGTGTTTTGTTAATTACTGTTATTGAAAAAAAATACAGTAGTTTGAAAAATAATCTGCAGGCATTTCACAATGTGTTAACATTAGTTAACAACATAAGTTAACCATGAACTAACAATGAAAAATAATTCTAACCATTAAAACAAAAAGTAATATCTGTCAATATTATTTAATGGACCAGAGCTAACATGAACTATCAATGAGCAGTTGTACAAGGATTAATAAATGCTGTAATAAATGCTCATTGTTAATGTTAGTTAATGCATGCAACGTTAACTAACCGGGACCTTATTGTGTCACTGAGAACTAGAACTAAAGGTTCCATATTTTCTAACAAAATGTAATGTAGCACAAAGAGAAGCTGACACATGTAACTCAACGTTTATTTTGTTCTTTCTGTGAAAACAGCTAACTCATTTGACCAATTAAAGCAGGAATTATAAATAGTCTTAAGATCACCGCATCTGTTTAATATTGAACAACTTTGATTTTCTTCTTGTGTAGAAATAAAAGCTGATGAACTATGCCCTGTTCTTTAAGTAAACTATGGTGATGTGTGACACTGATGTCCGCCTCTTCACTGTTTGAATTTGAACTTTTGAACACATGCTGTATAAACATACATATTCACTTGAAATGCCTCTGCTGTTAAATCAAAAACATTAATTCAATGCTAACAGTAATTCAAAACTACTTACCCCCAAAATCTATTAAAGCACAACCCAAACAATTGAAAACTCATACTCACTTTCTCCACATCAAAGTTGGGCTGAGGTTCAATAACAAGCTGTGTGTTGAAACCATGTGTCCCCAAAAACATACAAAGCAAAAGCACAAATGCCAGAGTCATGCTGAAAGTTCAAACACGTCTTATGCTGTATGGAAAAGTGAGGAACACAAAACTAATGGCATATCAGAGAAGCAATGGGGAAACTGCTGGGTTCATATTTGCCAACAACAAGGGAATGTTTGTGGAGGACAGGAGCCCGGCCCCTTACACACAATGCATGTGTACTGTCAGTTAACCACAGACCAGCAATACAGACTTTTAAAACAGTACAATTTTCGTTTGCTGGAGTGATTTATGAAATACATTCTTGAAGGTATAATACACAGAGAACCAAGACGATTACAAACACGTTTTTCAGACATTCCACTGGTGCGTAATTACAGACAAAAACAGACAGTTAAAAACATTGCACATGTGACACTTTCCACATTATGCTTTTTAAAACATTCTTTGAACAATTGTGCATGAAATATCCCTCAGCAGGCTGTGAGGGTAGTATGACCCTGGACTTTGACTTAAATTGGCCCAACTCAAACGTTACGACACCATTCTCTACAAAAATCACTATTACTCTAGTGTACACTTAAGTCTGAAGAGACTGAAAAATGACTGAATACGTCTGAAGAGATCTCATCTCACAACAGCGCTGTATGTTGTCACACTGTCCACGAGGCTATCGGCGCTGACATTGCTGTTCTTCTTCTTCTTATTATTCCACTCTAGGATTCAATGGCAGCCCATAGAACCGCTTGCAGAAAAGGTATGAGATTTGGCACACAGATATAGGACAGTCTCAACATTAAAGTGATAGTTCACCAAAACATTTAAATTCTGTCATTAATTGCTCGCCCTCATGTCGTTCCAAACCTGTAAGACCTTTGTTCATCTTCAGAGCACAAATTAACATATTTTTTATTAAATCCGAGAGCCCTTCATAGACAGCAAGGGATTTACCACTGTCAAAGCACAGAAATGCAGTAAGGATATCGGAAAAACCGTCCTTGTGACATCAGTGGTTCAACCGTAATTTTTCAGAAGCTATGAGTATACCTGCTATAGAACAACATGAGGGTATGGAATTAATGAGATCATTTCAATTTGTGGGTGAACTTTAACCATAGCATAGAAAGTTTGGAGTTCACACTGCAGAATTTTAACCCCGATTTTTACTCGCCGACAGGTTTTGCAAAATTGCCGACAGATGCCCGATATCGGAGACAAATCGGTGCTCGTTCCCGCCAGTGATAATCATGCAGTGTGAATGATCAAAAACGCGATCTGATAGAATCGCAGATGCATTGCATTTGTACGTTTGCCCACTGACAAAGAAATGACCAGTCTATAATTTTAATGGTAGGTTTATTTTTTAACAGTGAGAGACAGAATAACAAAACAATCCCAACAATTATAAATGGATTTGCATTTTAATGAGTGAAATAAGTATTTGACCCCTTCGCAAAACATGACTTTGTACTTAGTACTACAAAACCCTTGTTGGCAATCACAGAGGTCAGACGTTTCTTATAGTTGACCACCAGTTTTGCACACATCTCTGGAGGGATTTTGTCCCACTCCTCTTTGCAGATCCTCTCCAAGTCATTAAGGTTTCGAAGGCTGACGTTTGGCAACTCAAACCTTCAGCTCCCTCCTCAGATTTTCTATGGGATTAAGGTCTGGAGACTGGCTAGGCCACTCCAGGACCTCAATGTGCTTCTTCTGGAGCCACTCCTTTGTTGCCTTGGCCGCCGATTTTGGGTTATTTGTCATGCTGGAATACCCATCCACTACCCATTTTCAATGCCCTGGCTGGTTTCAATGCCCTGGCCTTGACGGTACATGGCCCCGTCCATCGACCCCTGTCCCCTTAGCAGAAAAACACCCCCAAAGCATACTGTTTCCACCTCCATGTTTGACGGTGGGGATGGTGTTCTTGGGGTCATAGGCAGCATTCCTCCTCCTCCAAACACGGCGAGTTGAGTTGATGCCAAAGAGCTGGATTTTGGTCTCATCTGACCACAACACTTTCACCCAGTTCTCCTCTGAATCATTGGCAAACATCAGATGGGCCTGTACATGTGCTTTCTTGAGCAGGGGGGACCTTGTGTGCACTGCAGGATTTCAGTCCTTCACAGTGAAGTGTGTTACCAATTGTTTTCTTGGTCTCAGCTGCCTTGCAATCATTGACAAGATCCTCCCTTGTGCTGGGCTGATTCCTCACCGTTCTCAGGATCATTGAAACAGAGGTGAGATCTCCTTACATGTGTTTCTTACATTTGAAAATCTCACCAACTGTTGTCACCTCCTCACCAAGCTGATTGGCGATGGTCTTGTAGAAATCTACAATCTGGTCCCTGACATCCTTGGACAGCTCTTTGGTCTTGGCCATGGTGGAGAGTTTGGAATCTGATTGATTGATTGCTTCCTTGGACAGGTGTCTTTTATACAGGTTTCAAACTGAGATTAGGAGCATTTTAAAAGTGCTCCTAAAGCTCTTTAAAAGGACACCTTTTGCTGATTGATTAGAATGCAAATCAATTTTTTTTTTTTAAATGGGTTTTCTGGATTTTTGTTGTTATTATGTCTTACTGTTAAAATAAAATTACCATTAAAATTATAGACTGATAATTTCTTTCTCAGTGGGCAAACGTACCAAATCAGCAGGGGATCATCCACTTGATAGGCTCTCTCTCTCTCTCTCCTCTCCACCTGTAGCTGGTGTGTGGTGAGCCCTGGCACCCCCCACATCATCCAAGAGAATGCTGCACACTGGTGGTGGTTGAGGAGAGACCCCCCCACATGATTGTAAAGCGCTTTGGGTGTACAGCAATACACAATAAAGCGCTATATAAATGCATCATTCATCAGACATTTTTTTTCCCCCACTGTAGTTGTGCTGTGTGAAAACAACGGTGATCCGACAACTTTGAAAATCGTGCAGTGTGAACTTGACATTACTCAAACCCTCTAGTGTGCCATTAACAGCTCAAAGTTGCACTCATGTTTATGAACCGTAACGTTTAGAAGTAAAAATTCCCTCTGAATCCTGGTCTAATGCAGAGTCAAATGGACACCAAAATGTACAAATCCACAATTTTTAATTATTCAAAAAAACTACTTTTTAAAAATCGCCCTAGACGGCTTGTCTGATTTTCACCACAATTGGCTCAGATCATCTTTAGACCATGCTGGCAAAAAGTTATGAAATTCAGGTTGATTAGTCAAACCGTTCTCAATTAACATGTGAACAAATTTGACGAAGAGCGCGCCAAAATGGACTTGAGGCTATATCTCTGCAGTATTAAAACTAAATGTGTTGTGTGTTTTGCCTATAACTCCTGAACGGTTTGGACAAAAATCACAAGACTGGTCTCTTTTGATTCTGTGTGACATTCCTAGTCTAATGAATTTTAACCCAGGTGAGCCATTTTGGATGTCGGCCATTTAGAATTTTGCCATAAAATGGTGTATTTTACAAACGCATTGGCGTATTATGTGTCTTTGGCACTATGACCTGACAGTACTCAAAAAGTTTTGGGACAGTGCCACCTTGTAGTCAAAAGCTATAATGAAATTGCCACCTTGTACTCAAACACTAGTAAGTTGCCATTAAATTAGTTAAAAGCTTGTAAATGAAATTCAAACTGGTCTCAATATATTCTTTAGGTCACACCAAGCACATAGATACCAATTTAGCCATAGTTTGCCCAAACTTCCTGTCTGACGTTTTGATTTTTTTTTTTTAGAAATCTTAGTATTAAATAAAGAAAATCTTGTCTGATTTTCACAGAATTTGACTTCAAATTCATCTGCAGACTGTGCCAACAAAATGTTATGGATTTCATGTTGATAGCCAAAACCATTTTAGTAAATATTGATAGCATGATGACAAACTGCATCTCTGCAAAGCTTTGGCATATTGACATCAGTTTCTGTCATTGTCATCTCACACTGACCACACCACATCAATTTTGGTAACAGCGCTACCTATTGGACAAAAGTGATTAACCATGAATATGAAGCCATTAATAAAGAAATAAAAAATGCCAAAAGCTTAGAATCTGTTTTGCCTCTGCCACCTATTGGTCAAAATTGGTAAACCAATAAATCATATTACTAATGATTGAATTTATGATTTTTTCAGCCAGTTTGAGTAAAATCACCATAATTCTATAAGTCCTTAATTCTGATTATTACCTTTGGTCTTATGCTGCCTGCCATGCTTGCTCCTCATTCTCTGAGAACTTGAAAGTAAATACAGCAGCTAGGCCCCTGTTTATATTATTTATAACATTATATTTCATTTCCATTTCCACTGAGAACTTGAAAGTAAATATAGCAGCTAGATGTTTATATTATTTATAACCATTATCTAGTAAAAGATGGCACAAATTTTGATAAATGTAATTTATTAGGAAAAATAATAGTCACGTGATATATATTTAGAATGTTGGGATTGTTCATTTTATCTGCATTCATCAGCATATTAGAAATACAGTTGTACTAAATTAAATATTGTAGAATTACAGTTGTACAAAATTAAAATAAACTTGTATTTGGCACATCCCTGTCATTATTACAGAACAATGCGTCATACTTTACTGATTCAGTGCCACAATTTATCATATGACTACACCTTTGAGACTTCAGTTTAATTTTGCTCACTTTCTGAATAAAGCAAACAATAGAGTTCTTTAGTAACCATGCATTTTAAATTATTAAGTATTAATATAGTAGTATCTTATAACAGGAAATAAAGAAGTATGCAGTCACCAGTGAAGTTCATTAAACACAGCTTATTCTACATTTGTAACAATATCAATATTACGATGAGTTTCATTTTAAATTCAACATTTCATATTATAATCTTTTTGAGATTGATTGAGATTTGATGATTCTAATTAAAAAGTAACCCAAGCTACTGTCTTGATGTAGAGGAAATTGCTGAGGTACTGCAAACTAAAGAATCTTATATAAACTCTGCATGTGTTAAGGGAATACAGTAGGTGTTAATGCACATTATATTCAGATAAAAAAAAAACAAGTCATTAAATTCTTGAGCACTGCCTGAAAGCATGTCACATCAGCCACTATTTGTGCTAATTCAATGACAAATCACATTAGAAAGTATCAAACACATATTTGATCTGAGAACGTTTACATTTTTACATTATATTAGCAATGCAACTAGTTAGTTTGTTTAAAATGTATTTTCACTAAGGAAAAAAAAATGTCTAGCGCTGATAAGTCCCCTTAAAACTGGCTTGAATCTCCTCCAGAGTTTTGCCTTTGGTCTCAGGGACAAAAACAGCAGTGAAGATGACATTGAGAGCACAGAATCCAGAGAACATCCAGAACGTCCCTGCGCTGGTTATGGCATCCTAAAAAGAAACATAATTGATCCTGTATTAGACCTTTTTGTTAAACCTAGAAATGTTCAAGGGAAATACATGACTGTCAGCTCACCATGAGGTTCTGGAAGGTCTTGGTGATAATGAAGGCACAGGTCCAGTTGGTAAGCACACACAGAGCACTGCCCAATCCCCTCACTCGGGTAGGAAAAATCTCAGACATCACCAGCCAAGGAGTAGGACCCCAACCAAGAGCAAAACCTGATTAACACATATTTGTGATAGTATGCAGTTTAATTACTGACCCTTTTTGCATATTTCAATTACGACAACTCTTGGATTAGTTTTAGCATGTTAATCGATATGATCAGTGTTGGGCAGTAATGCGTAATTTTGATTACTTTTTTAGTAACAGAGTAATTTAATGCATTATCATTTCCAAAATAGTAATTTGATTATAGTTCCAAGCCGAGGTCTCTGTGCGTTACTGCAGCGTTACATCATTTCCGAGTCCGACAGAATGCAGTGCATTGTTTTATCACTAGAGGGTGGAGCACACGCCACGTCCTCTATCGGAAACCTACTTCGGTTAAGAACTTGCGAGGCGGATACGACCAACGAAAACAAAACACAGCATGCGTTCTGTAGCTGGAAATACAATCACTGTTACAATCACAAACAAAATGAACTTAATGTCGATTAAACTCTTACCATGTATGTGGTTGTAGGCTAGAAAAAGCTGAAAATGTTCTCTTTATATTTGAACTATATTGAGTTGGACAACGACACTATTGTCTTCTGTGGAGCTGCTTATAGCAGAATTGAATAATTAATGAACTTTGCAACATTAACAGAACATGAACTGAACAGAAGCAACACTGAACTAAATTGAGTTGAATAACAACACTGCCTTCTGTAGAGCTGCTTTACTCAAATTGAAGTCGCTTCTTACTTGATGAATTTTAAATTAACCCTTATTTTCCTGTTTATTACTGCAAAGCTGCTTTTATACAATCTGTATTGTATAAAGTGCTATATAAATAAATGTAACTTGACCACATTCAGCAGGAAATCTTAATACAGTTGCTAAACACTTCTTGTTTTATGGTAAGTTTCAGTGAAACACATTGGTCTAACCTGCAATGAAAAGGCCCATGCTTCCCACAGCCAGCCAGGCCAGGTCTGTAGGAGGCTGCTCGGCGTCTGTTAGTACACTCGTCAGTGAGGAGTTATTATGCATCACAGTCAACTTGAAATATACTCCAAACACTGCTTCACTAACACACATGATGACACCTTGTGGGGGGGACACAAAATTAAGGACAATCCATTTTTAGTCTTTTTTTTCTTTCCCAAAAACAGTAGTGCAACTGGTAACACTTAAAGCCTTTATGTATAATGCATTATAAAGGGTATAATAATGTGTTAAAAATGATTCATAATGTGCATTGTAATACATTATATCTAGTCATAAATAATTTTAACCAAATTTAAAATGAGTAGGGTAACAATGAATTTATGTGACAAAATGTATTAGCTGTGGTTACAATTATTCATTAGATTGTACAATGCATTATAAAGGTGTATTAAAAGGCATAATTAATGCATTAAAACTACTTTTATAATACATTATACATAAAGGCTTTAAGTGAAGTGTTACAGTGCAAATATATCAATTTATTAATGATGTTTCTACCTGACAAGATGAGGAGAACTTTCCGCCCAGCCTTGTCCATGATAGCAGCAGCAATTGCAGTGAAGACCACCTGTGTGGCTGCAACAATGACAGTGGCCACATCGCTGCTCTGTGGCGGAAAATAACGAATATTACAATGTGCATTTAGCATAAATAAAGCTGATTGAATGAATGAACTCCATTAACAAAACTCACTTTGAAATGGGCCTGCTCGAAGATTGTCTCTGCGTAAAACATGATGGCATTAATGCCCGTTAATTGCTGGAGAAGCATCATCATAATGCCTATGCCTAAAGGCTTAAAGACACCAGGGTCCTTTAGATCCGCCAGACTGAAGCTTTGCTCCTGTAATCAATCAAATGTCAACCTTAGTGACTTGTATACAGCTGTACACAGAATTTAATTTATTAATTACATTAAAAAAGATTCAGAAAAGTGAGGAAAACTGAAAGAACGAATAAAGTTTGTTTGTCAAGTAAGAATGGCCGAGCTTCTGTTTACCATATGTGCATTGTTCAATGTTTATATATAAATAAAAGCCTAAATTACATGTATTCGTCATATAACGTGATCATGTCTCTTGGATTATACCGCTCAATTCATGTGGATTTTGAAGCATGTTTTGTGGCTTCCAATGACTTTCATTGTAGGGACATAAATAACATTCATTTGTGTTTTAAAAAAAGAATGAAAAGTCATGGATTTGGAACAACATAAGGATGAGTAAATGACAGAATTTTCATTTTTTGGTGAACTGTTTCATCACTGAATATCCAGTTCACTCAAAAATGTTATATTTCACATTGACTTTAACCTTGAACTTCAGCTCAACATGTAATATTAAAATTGAGACCTTTGAACTTTGAGTTGTGAAATGAGAAATGTGTGATGTCTAACTTCATTTTTGTAGGCATCTTCAATTCTAGCACACTCCCACTCTGCCGGGGCATCAGGACCCCTGAGGAAGCGCAGGGCCTCTTCTGCCTCTCTCCTTTTCCCCTGGGAGAGCAGGAATCGTGGCGTCTCCGGCATGAAGCACATACACACTAGCATTAGTGTGGGAGGGATAGAGGATGCAATTGCTAACCATCGCCAGTCCAGGAACAAACCTTAAAGAAAAATAGCATTTTTAAAGTGATAGTTTAATTACTACTTTGTGTCAAATAAACTCAACTCAACTCAAGGGATGCATTGGAAAATATGTGTAAGATCTCACAGCAGTTAAAGAAGGTTGAAATGTGTCCTCTGATTAAACATTAACAATCATATCACACAGATAACTGAGAGCAGAACAGCTATATTTATTCTCAAAGGCACTCAAGTGTCATAACTTGCATATCACAATTCAGTCACAAGTTTAAAATGAGGGCTAATACCTGTTATATAGGCTCCCATAATGCCTATCACAACCATAAGTTGCACGCACGAGCCCATAGTTCCCCTAACACGCTCATGAGCCGTTTCAGAGATGTAAAGCTGCAGAAATGGAGAGAACGGGCAAATGGATAACGTTCTATTGAATTACATTTCCAAAATTTGGTTAAAAAGCTGGTTCACATAATTTCAATTGATAATTGTGGTCTGCAGTTCTTAATACAATAACAACACAACAATAATTTCTGAGAGCATTTTACCCATTTTTTAACCCGTAGGAGTTTTAAAAACTTTGTTGAGGAATTATAAGTGATGGAACTAACCAGCTTTGAAGTGAATAACAATGACAAAATTTGATTAGAAGCAAAATAAATATTTGAACAATCGGACAAAAGGTACAAGACTACAGTATAATGAAGCACTGCGAATGACAATTATATATATAAATAAATAAATTAAAAGGTGTTGATTATATATAGAAACAATATATGTTAGGCTTAATGCAAAACATACCTCTCTATCTATATCTCCACACACACACACACACACACACATACATTTGGGCTGGACCAGAATATTCGATTATTCGTTTGGTGGGTTGGCATTCGATTTTCAATTTTGAGATTCAAATATTCTTTTTCTTTTTTTCTCGAAGACCTGGCATCCCCCGCGAAACGGTTCTCATTCGCGCTTGAATATGAATCGCCCATGAGTGAACGTCATGATTCAGTTCGTCTGGAAGAGAAGACAAAAATGCAGAAGACCTCAGCTGTGTGGGAGGCTGGGAGCACTTTAAATGAAGTGAGGACAAGACAAAGGCAGTGTGCCAAATATGCGATTCACCTGAGTTCTGGAAGCAGTATGCCTATTATAGTAGCCTATTTTGTTGGTGTAAAAAAAACGAGCTGCTTTTATCCGCCATGTTAATCAGTAATTTTACACATGATAAAAACAAGTGCACTTAATTTTCTTGGAAAATTCTTGCGAATGACAGGAGAAAAGAAAGAGAGAGATAACAAATGCCACAGTGTAGTTCATCGCTATACGAGACCCATTATTTTAGAAATGTGAGCTGTCTAGCCAGCCTAACGTTACCTTGTTCTATTTAGCCTATTAGTTTGTTTTATTCTATATAAGGGAATTCATTTTATTTTATTTAAAATGTTTGTTAATTAAAATGTGTGATGCTGTTATTGAAAGTACGCTACTGTGTTCTTTATTTATTACAGTTCGTTGAACTTCATTCATTTTTATTTTTCGTTGTATTCTTTTATGTAAATAGCCTACCCTTTACGGTGTCAGTAATTACGGTGCTGATAATTTCTGATTTGGGAGTGATTTGTTAGTTAGAAATATTTTAGGCTAGCTTATTAAAAGTATTGCTCTTAACAGACTTGTGTGTTTTGTATCACCAGTGCATTGTCCGTTCTCTTAGAGAATTTTAAGCCCTACCCGCGTGAGGCGCGCTGCTTCCGGCTCGCGCTGTTCTGTAGTTTATTAAAAGTTTAGTAATTCTGAATGTGTCGCATGTCTATATTGCACCAAAATGCGAAACTACACTCCCTTGGGTCTGCTGAAACACACCCGCCACACGTTAAGTCGATTGGATGAACGGTTCTCAACATAATACAAATGCAAACAGACACACAGAGATTCCTGCCTTTATTAGGGAGAAGAATATGTTCAGCTCCTCCCTCCGAATATTCGGTGTTGATTACTACCGAAGCTTCGAAGCTCAAAAAATGGTATTCGGACCAGCCCTAATATACATATACACAAATATTTAAAGGGTTTAGGAGCATAAGGAGACGGACACGGTTATGTCATTTGCTGTGCTTCGTGCAAGTAGGCGGATGCTAAAGAGCCCATGATTCTGATTGTTGGAGACTTCTTTGCAGAATCATGTGTTTTTACCTAGAATTTTGCGGTAAATTTTTTTATCCAGAATGATGTTTTCAACTTTCAAAGCAAATTCAACCTCACTGCTGTGAGTAGGTTTGTCTTTAAAGGTTTAGAACTGGTTAAAATGAATGGGATTTTTATACTGGTAATACTTACAGGTACAACAAGAGAAGTCACTCCACTGGCTAGACCAGTGAGAACTCTGCCCACATACAACATCCAGTGGTTCTGAGCAGCGATAATGATGGTAAACCCACAGATGAAGGGTAATGCACAAAACATAAGGCTCAATTTTCGTCCAATCCTCTCGACAATCCATCCTCCAAGGAGACCCCCAAGAGCTGCACCAATGGTCACCACGGACTATAAGACAGAGAATCATAATGTTGTAACTTTGACATCAGCATCTCTGCTAAACTTTTTATACATGGACAACTTAATTGTATTTTGGTATTTAAACCTCCCCAACTCAGACACTAATGGCATTGTAAGTTCTGGGGAACTGAAAATACTAAGCATTTACCTGAGAAAAAAACAGGATCCAAAGCATTCACATACCCCAAACCAGGAAGCTTCCTCTGTGCTGAGCTGCAGTCTTGGGTCTTGGATTTTGCTGAGTTCAGGTATGGCAGGAGAGCTGTAACCCAGGACAAACCCAAAACTCAGGGGTCCCAGAACTGCTGCGAATGTGGCAATGTACAGCTTGCCATTCTTAACTTTACTGTCGGGCAAAAGTAGTTACAGACAAATCAGCTATGGATAAGGTTACCATTCTTGTTAAACAGGTTTTCCACGAGTACAGGAACATTGTAACGTATGTAAAGTCATTATTAATTAAACTAATTATTGTAGACTATTAGTGTTGACAAAATATAATGATTCTTCGTTGACTTTAAACAAATAACGGAGTGAATTACATTTTTCAGTGTCAATAATATGTGCTCACACCACTAACAAAAAAAGCAGTAATAGTACCATCGTTTTTTGTGGATATAAGTTACACCATGTTATTAGAAGCACATGGAGTCGCATGGTGACACTTACTCCAGATAGGAGTCCTGCTCGGATCTGTCCTCGTCTGTCTGCTCATCGTTGACCAAAAGAGGTCTGGTTTCCTCACAATCATCCATCGTGTCTCCTCTCTCAAACTATAACCAAATAATCAAGCACTTCATAGATACACGCCACCGACAAACTGTGTTGTTATGTCATACATTACAGCTGACAAAACACACACAAGTTCAGCCAGCGAAGTATCAACGGCTTTGTTTTTCAGCATCCCGAGGAAAAACGCTTTATTCACTTAACCGGTGTTGTCAGCTGACAGTAATAACGTTACATACTTGCTGACCATAGACGCTGAGATTTCAAAATAAAAGTCCGTTATTATTCCCTTGTGCTTGCATACAAGAATGCACACAAAATATTTATTGCATAATCTTAAAAAAAACATTATCTAACATTGTGTTTTTAAAATCATTTTATAAAATTGTCACTTTGCACTAAAAAGCATTTTAAAAGATGTTTATAAAAAATGTCTACATACAGCCGTTGCTCTTCTTTTGCCATTTAACTGTTCCCATAGTTACTTAATGTTTTCAAAAGTGCCTTTAGTTTCAAGGTCTGCACTGTTTGTTGATTTGTTTTGGTTGTGGGAAACAAACGTGAGGACTCTGGAGGTTTTTAATTTTCTTTAAGTACTTTTAGAACTTAAACTTTTACTTATGCATCTCTGTTGTCAATATGAATCCACCTGCTGGCTGTGCCGAGGTTTGTATTTTACACGCGTGCAACATTTCTTGCTGTGTGTGTTTGATAGAAAGAGAGAGAGGGAGAGAAAGAGTCATACAGAGATTAGATTGATTAGATGTTTATTCAGTACATATTCATGAAGTTGGAAATGTCCATGTGTTCTCAGAAAGAAGAATCATTCCTGCTCTTGTCATTCAAGGAAGCAGAACTAGGAAATAATAAGTATTTGAATATTCATTTATTTATACAAAAATCTGTATTTCTCATTTTCCAGAAAAAGAAATTGGATGTGTTTGGGGAGCGCATTATAAAAGAAAAGGTTGAGAAACAGTAAGTGGACAGATGTATATATACTACAGAGTCTAACTGAGAAGCATATTTACTCATGTGCACATGTGTCTAGTTATGAAGCAGGTGTTGGAGCCATGTCACAGTCACACTTTGACAAGGCTGTGTCCTGTTTCTCAAAGGCCATTCTACTCCAGCCACATCAGGTAGAGGCCAGGCCGTAATATGGATTTTATATGTACTCCATAATTATTTGGCATTAAATACGAGCCGGATTTGATATTCTCTCCACCTGCAGACTGAGTTTTATGTCCAGCGAGCAGAAGCATATCTTCAGCTGTGTGACTTCCAGTCTGCAGCACTAGATTACAAACACGCCTGCAGTCTGGATCCCCAAACTGAGGCCTACCCTCAACAACTCGCCTTCATCTACTACCTGCAGGTACAACAATTCATTCATTCACAGATTACAGAAAATCTGATTATGAGCTTTAAATATTACAATCTATATATCGCCTTTGCTGTTTGTGTTTTGAAATGTATCCATTTATCAACACATTTGTCAATCATTAAGTTTGCAGTCAAAAGGGCATTACAAAGACATTATTTTCTTCTTCTTTTTGCTCATTTGATCTTTATCTAATGCCCATTTGATCAATATTTATATGTATAGTTGAAATACAGTTTTACCTGTAATAAAATGTGCATGAATTTTAATCAACCATCACATATAATCCTCTGTGGTTATTTATCCTTAATGACCACTTATCTGTGTATGATCTCACTGACCTCATAGGGCCAGTGTTGTTTTGATTTAGGGAAGTTTCTGGAGGCTCTGGAGTCTTTCACAAAAGCTGCAGAACTCAAACCCACCTTCCGGCCATATCACATGAGAAGGTCAGAGCAGACTTTAGCAGATATTTCAGTGCCCTTCAAAGAGATTTGAAGTCTATATGTGTCTGAACTACTAGCTAAACCAGGGATACTCAAATCTGGCTCGAGAGATCCACTTTCCTGCAGAGTTTAGCTCTAACCCTAATCAAACACACCTGAGGAGCATGCTAATCAATGTCTTCAGTATCATTAGAAAATCACAGGAAGTAGAGTTTGATCAGCGTTGGAGCTCAAATCTGCAGGAAAGTGGATCAGATTTGAGTATCACTGAGCTAAACTAACGTTACGTTAGCATGTGATAGCATAAAATACCACCAGATGGCGCTACATGCTCTCTCTTTACCGAACCATCATCACCTTCAGTTCACATTGAGAGCTATTGCTTTTCTAAATTTCCATAGTGTGTGTACAGAATTTAACAAAATGCAACATTGATATAATAAGTTATTATTGAATAAATGCTAACTCAAAATGTATTTGGACAATCAAGTCACATTTAAAAATATTTGAATGTTTTTGTATTATCAACAAAATATTACAGTAACATTAATATTTTTAGAAGCATTGTTTAAAATATAGCTCAGTATCACTCAAACACAATTTTCATGAAAAACTATTTAAGAAATTAATATATTTTTTTAAACAAAAATTTAAACAAAAGACGTATTGTTCAGGTATTTGGACACCAAACAATTGATCTTACATCAGTAACCAACCTGTTACTAATGTCCACCTCTAACATTTAATTTCATACTCACTATGGATTAATCTAACATCCTATAATACAGCAGAATAAAGCGCGACGGCAGACAGTAAGTGCATGTCTCCATGTCATTTAAAAAGCTGCGTTAAAGTCATAACAGTCTCAAAGGGTTAAAAGCTATTGGCTAGAAAAGTGCAGTTAGTTATTTAGTTTTGTTGCTGATGACACTTGTAATGCAATGCAATACAGGCATTTTTAAGTGTGACGTAAGTGTTAAAATGTGTCCAAAATACGTTTTGGGCTACTGAGCATACCATGAGATCATAATTTTCCATACGTTTTGCATATTTATTCATAGTTTGGCTTGTCTGACCGCTCTTGGCCGTTACTCTGACTGTCTTCGGTTGGTCAGTAATTGGCTGGAGATGGACGGCCAGGCAGCAGACCTCTTCACTCTGAGAGCTCGCCTTCACCACCAGCTCAATCAGGTCAGACCATCATTCACAGCCTTCAGAAAAACATTTCCCTTCAAGTGATTGTAATAAGCAGGTAAGAGGGCTGCGTGTCTCCTCAGATGACTTTGTGCCATCATGACTTGAGGTCAGCACTCAGGCTGAAACCGTGCTGTCCAGAGGCACAGGCACTGCTGAAGAGGCTGAAGGAGGCAGCGGAGGATTCCCATCAGGCAGCTGTTGATAAGGCATTGAAGGGAGCGCTTTCAGATGCACTGAGGAAAATAAACACCGCTCTGGAATATAACCCCAATAAAGCACAGTACTACCTCTTTAGGTAAGGGGCAGAAGAGCTGCGTATATACTGCCTGCTAAAGAATTGACCTTCAGTGACAGTGGTATTATTCCATTTAAATTAGTATTATGATACACACACTAAATTTAGGTTTTATATTAATTTTCTGTGAAAATTATAATTTTGTTTCTACAGTATATGTGTTGTAAATTCTTTAATAAAAAGTAAATTAAAATCAATCAATCAATCAATCAATCAATCAATCATAATCAATCAATCAATAAATAACTACATATAGTGAGTAGACATAATATAAATGGTATTAATGGGATAGTTCACCCAAAAATGCTAATTCTGTCATCTTTTATTTACCCACCACTTGTTCCAAACCTGTATGAGTTTAATCTGCTGAACACAATAGAAGATATTTTGAAGAATGTTGGTAACCTTTCATATTATTTTTCCATACTGTGAAAATCAATGGCTATTTCAACGATTTGGTTATTAGCATTCATCAGTATTCAAAATGTCTTCTTTTGTGTTCAACAGCTGAAAGAAATTCATTCAGATTTGGAAAAATCTGAGGGAAAGCAAATGATGACAATTTTCATTTTTGGGTGAACTATCTCTATAAAATACACTTATTTTCTGCCTGCTCATAGAGGGATTGTGTATCGGCGCCTGAAAGACTTCACTGCTGCCATTGAGGACTTGATTCTCGCTGTTGAGTTCTGTGGGGTTGGAGAAGATCCTCCTCAAGGAGGCATGCAGGACAATTCAGAGGATTTAGAGGAAGATGCTCAGACCCAACTCGTTCTCACATACAATGATTTTGCCATTCAGTGCTTCTCCCGGGGTCTGTACGGTGAAGCCATCATGCTGCTGAACAAGGCCATAGAGAAACAGAGAGATGCTAGTGAGCTGTTCATCAACAGAGGAGGTGTGGACTGAGAAATAAAGAGGTTAATGGGTGTTGGGCTGAAAGTGGCATAAAAATAGTTATATTTCTCTGAAAAATAATCAGAGTTTATTGAATTAGAAGTTCTTAAATGGCTTGGTTGTTTCACATCACTCAAAATAATGGAGCAGAATATGTATTATACAGAGAAAACCTGTCTTTTTTCCCCCAGATTGTTTTTTTAAGCAGTGTGAGTGGACTTTTGCGCTGGCTGACTATCAGCAAGCAGAGGAGATGGACTCTGACAACACGGATATCTGGCTACGACTCGCTGTTATTCACAATACACTGGGTCTGCATAGCTATGAAGACAAGTAGGCTTAAACTATGTGGTTAAGTATGAAATGAAAAATGTTTCTTTATCTTGTGCCTCTTGATATTATTTTAGAAATGTGGTTTGTTCCAGGAACTACCAGGAAGCAGCAGACAAGTTTTCTGTTGCTATAAGGTACAACCCTGCTGAAGTTCATTACTATGAGAATCGAGCTAAAGCTTATAGCAAAGTGGACAAAACGGAGGAGGCCAAGATGGATGCCATCAGAGTCCTTATCCTGGAGCCCACCAATGATCAGGCAAGTCTCTCTTTGTCACATTCCCAAACTACGGGAAATGTACCTAATCAAATATGGATGAAATGTCTAAAACTTTTTGATGATGCCTAAACCCCCAAATATGATAATCACCGTATGAGGGAAAAATGGCTATAAATTAATATAGTGTGAGAAAAATATTACATAACAAAAAGTTGTTTCCAAAATAAATTATTTTAGCTTCTAAATGTAAGCAAAAAAGATTAAATTTTATCTGGAGATTATTTAGAAATAATAGCTGAGAAATAGGCTCAGAAATAGAAAATGTCTCCTATTAAATAAAATCACAAATATTTTGTGTGAAATGTGTATTTTTATCTAAAATGTTCAAACTGGACATGAAAATAATGACTTTAGGAATAACAAGAGTATAAAAGCTTATCTTTAAATATAGTTTATCATTCCTAAATCTCATTTTAGGTGGTGCCTTTGCTGTTGAGACTGCTCCCAGGATGCTCCTTGACAGATATCATGTCCTGTGCCTCTGCACAGTCGGTCAAAACCCAGCTGATGACACAGATTCAGCCTTTCAAACTAGCAGTCTCCAAGGTGTCAAGGTTTGTGAGCATGCTGATAAATAAACTCCCTGGGGTTTAGTTTGATTGTAGGGATGCCTGGGTTCTCATATCCTCAGAATAATTTTTGCTAGATTCTGTGAATGTAAGTTTATTGGCAGGAATCATCTTTTAGTTTTAAGAGCTCCATTTCTTCTGCTAATATTGGCAGGATGGCCCTTGCCCAAGAGGAGAATCAGTCACAAACATCCTCACAGAAGATACAGGCTGAAGATGGTGCAGAGCAGATGATGAAGCCATGCGTCATTCCAAGAGAGGTGCAATGCAAGCTAGTCAAGAGAAAACAACAGGTAGACATGTGCCAGAGATACACATACAACTGTTTGCCATGGTGTTGTAAATACTGACCCATACAGTGATAGAGAGCCAATTTACAACTAGATCTCATGAAAGTGCGTATAAATACCGTGAGTTTATTTTTCTATTTGGTGTACTATATATACGTAGAAATTGACTTTGGCGTGCATATGATACGCAATGGTTAGGATTAGGGGTGTGGGGTAGGTGCGTATTATGTGTATGCCAAAACAGCATATCATATGCATGCCAAGACATTGCATATCATATGCACACGAAAACTGCATATTATGTGAACGCCAAAGTAAATTTCTGCATAATAGCACGCCAAATAGAAACCGAACATTGTGCTATTGATGCACATTTTCATGAGACCGGACTCCAACATTATCACCTACACTACAGACATTATCATAAAAAAATGTGGAATCAGTAATATGTTTTTACTTCCCAATGTAGTGTTTAGCTGTTTACAATTGATAATGCAAATTATCAATGTTTGAAATTACTGTGTTTTATAATGTAATCTTTACCTGTGAAGGCAAAAGCACCATTTTTCCAGTCTTCTTAGAAAAGCTATTACCTCATCCTGAAGAAATTATTTGAAAGAGCTAATTTAGTACTACAGAATTTTTTTTTATAACATTAGGACAGTTTTTACTTCTTAAAAGTGCGGAATTATTCACTACTGAGGTTTAAATTTGGTTTAAAAATGGCCAAAAATGTTTTCCATATAAACTTATATTGTGTATATTACATTCAAAACTAATTTTTTTCAAAAAGCAACTTTCAGTCCACTGTAAAACATGTGGAATAAATAACAAATAATTTGCTCCAGTTATATTTCTTTCAGTTTTTATGATATCATTCCCAGTTAAATGTGTGTTTTCTCTGAAAGGCTAAATCTTTTAACTTGTGACATTAATTTCTTCTGTTTATGGTGTCAGTTGAATCAAGCTGTGAAAAGATCCCTGCAGCAGAGGCAGCCCTTGCACTATGACGGGCCCCGTCTGGCCCTTATCCACCCTGTACGTGAAGAGCCCAGAGCTCAGGAACGGCCGTATGTGTGGAGGACATTTGGGGGCTTTGGGCTCAATTGTTGAAGGCTCATTGGTATGAATCAGTTTCAGCGATTCTGTTGACTGGGTAATCTGTAATTCCCTTGATACTTTAGGGTTTTAGACTTAAAGGGATATTTCAAACATGTACATTTTGTCATCATTTAGTCACTTTCTGAACATGTATGACTTTCTTTCTTCTGAAAAACAAACAAAGCTATTTTGAAGAACACTGGAGTCCAAACATTGGAGTCTGAACATAAAAAAATTCAAATGTTTGAAAAAAAAAGAGTTTTGCATACAGTTTTGGAACGAGATGAATATATGAATTATGTATTATTTCCTTGAAGGTTAGAGATTGTTTTGGCATTATATTTGATTGAGTCAGTTCCTTGCTATAATGCTGTGGGAGTTGTTTTGTTCATAGCAGCTGTTGCTGCTCCGAGGTCCTCAGCAGCTGGGAAACAGCTGAGAAAGTGAAAAAAAGAACAGTATAAAACACCACTGGCAGCTGATCTCAGACTTTTATCACAGACGCGTACACTCCCTTGCTAATAGTGAAACATGTTTGCAACCCCTAGAGGAGACAGCCTGAGATTTTTTGGCATTGCAACAGTGGAACAATCAGACGTTTCTGACATTTATTGTCCTTGTGCAAAAAGAAAACATACATGAAATAAAGACTTTAATTTCTGTAACTGATCATTTAGTCCAGTCTACGGTTATGTAGACTGTGAAGAGGGCATTCGCTTACCTGTGTGGTGATTTATAATCTTCACTTGGCTTACAGATTATCTTTGTAGACAATATGAAGTAGCACTCAGTTAGTATCATCACATTAGACCTTAATCATTTTAGATGCCTTATTGATTTTAACATGAGGCTTTGAGGGATAGACTTTACAGGTTTGACAATGGCACACAGTAAGAAATAAATCATGTGCAAAAGTCGTGTAGTGTATTTCAGCCTACATTTCAGTTTAGTGTACAACCAGAACACAGTGTGGAGTCCCAAAACACACTGGAAATGATGTTACCCACAATAACTTTCCTTCTTAAAAGAATAGTTCACCCAAAAATTTTAATTTGCTGAAAATGTACTCACCCTCAGGCCAACAAAGATGTAGTTGAGTTTGTTTCTTCATCGGAACACATTTGGAGAAATTAGCATTACATCAATTGCTAACCAGTGGATCCTCTGGAGTGAATGGGTGCCGTCAGAATGAGAGTCCAAACAGCTGATAAAAAACATCACAATAATCCACATTCACACAACTCCAGTCCACCAATTAATATCTTGTGAAGAAAAAAGCTGCATGTTTGTAAGAAATAAATCCATCATGGCCTGATGGCGAGTAAAGTTTCATTTTTGGGTGAACCATTCCTTTAACTGCTTATTCTTTATTTGATTGGACTGCTAAGAGTTAGACATCTTTACACAAAATTAGACTAGATGATGTTGATTGCACTACATAAACTGGATTAAGCATACAATGCAGTGAGATTATGAGACCGCAATATAGCTTATTACTCTTTGAAGTTTATATCATAGTATAATACATACCGTTTCACATGCTATTTTTTTTTAAACAATAAGTATTTGAATCAGTATGATTTCGAAAAGTTTGGTATAAATTGTGCATTAAACAGTATATTCCATGTCAGATTTAACCTAGTTTGAAGGTGGTTAAGCTAGTTATTAATTTTCAACTCTTATCAAGCATATCTAAAACCAGCTAATTAAGATGTTTGGGTTGACTTAAAAGTTTTTAGAACAGATAGTTTTTTCTTGAAGAAGCTTAGGAGCTGTTACATGCAAAAATAAAAGTTTGGGATTGTTACATGCTGCTTACATGTTACATGTTTATTTGTCATCATTTGTATGCATAAAGCATATGAGCTCATGCTTGTCTTCAGGGCACTGTGAGCGGAGCTGTCACACAAGGCCTCGTGCCTCTAGAGGGCCTCATCTGCTGTGAGTGTGTATACAACTCATTTTCATGATGTTAGCTTGATGAAAACTTTGTGCTTCAGTAGTGTAGTTTTCATTCTTTTTCCAAACATTTGAACCTATCAATATTGCGTGATCACATGTTGTAATGGCTTGATGACTAAGACGTGTTTGCATGCTTGCATAGGTGCTTTGTTACTTTTATTGGGTTTGCTGGAAATAAAATATCTGAAAATCAGGTGGAGTGCTTCTGGATGAGCATGCTGAAAAACAAGTCAAATGGCTGTATAATTTATTTAAAGTGCACTTTTATATTCATCATGGTTTCTGGTTTAAACCTGTTTTGTTCAGTTCATCTAAAAGGAATAACACTTTTCTCTTGACTGCAGAATGTTGATGCGCAGAACACAGACTGGCTAGCTTTACTAACTGCAGGAATTATTGTGGGTTTTATTTATTTTCCTAGTGTTTTTTAGTCCATAGCAGAAAATATGATGCATATTTTAAAAAGACATCACAATAAACAAAGAAGGTCTTTTGAAGAGAATATTCCCAAATTCCACATATTATACAATATAATTAGCTAATTTGTGAAACTTGTATGTGACTGATATATAAGTGTTTAAATTTCTGAGAAAGTATCTCACCACAAAATCAGGTTGTCTGTAAACATCATCTACTTTTGTTTTTTCATTGTATCAAGGTTAACTTATTTAAGTTTGAACCAAAATTATTCAGCATATGTCAGTAAATGGAAGACTATTTTTTGGTCAGAGAGTCTGCACAGAAGTTTGCCACAGTCACACAAAATCAACATGGCAAATTCAGGAAAGTTGTAAATTGTGTTTTAAATAGGCCTTGTGCAAAGAGCAGTTGAGGAAAGTGTCATGGTGTATTTCTGCCAGACCAGTTGTCAGAAATGTCTGCGTTTGAATGGAATTAGTGAAATAAATCAACTTCGACTGTGCTAATTTACCCGTCTGTATCAGACTGGCATATAAGCATGAAGCTCATTCAGGAATTAACTTATAATTAACATCAGTTAACGATTAACACCATGTCCATACTGGCAAGTAAATGAAGGTTATATATTTTTAAGAAGTGCACAAAGTTTGACATTTGACACCAAAGATGTCTGAGGTAGGAGGAAGTTGATGTGAGGCTGGCAGACGGGATTTCACGCTGCCAGCCAGCAGTCTAGGTACGTTTGCTTTCGAATGAACCTCACGGTGGTGGGGCTTGGTGGAGTTTCCTCAGACAGTGTGTGTGTGTGTGTGTGTGTGTGTGTGAGACCACAAACAAAGTGGTTTTAAACAGACAGTGGTCATAAAGACGCCCAAAAGTGCTTCACACTGGTGTAATAATAGTGTAAGGTTACTCTTTTTAGCAGAATAGGACAGACAGCCAGGAGAGTCACGGGTTACCAGCTTCCCCCCCAGACAAAAACACCTTTCTCTGGGCACAGGAGCTGGTGGCCTGGCCTCTAGTCAAAGAAGTCTTTGCAGACCAAAATTTCATTCACGTTTGCCGGGAGACTGTTTTGTCTAAAACATGCCGCGTGTGTTTGTAATTTTTGGAAAGTGTTAAGAGCATGCAAATGGACTGACTTAAATTGACTGAAGTCTGAAATTCAAAGAAGTTTTAAGCCACAAGATTTTTCTTTCTTCAACATCGTAATATAACAGTTCATTTTCTTTGAATGTACATAAACAGTGTGTTCAAAATAAACACTACAATAAATCCTGAAAAAAACTTTTATTTAAAAATGAAAAACGACAAATGATACAGAAAATTAAACAGTGTAATAAATAAATATATATTTACATAAAAACAAAAAAATGTATCCTCCCTCAATCCACAGCTTTATCAAACCGTTTGTTTGCTTCTTTACAGGTTTAGTGTAGAGTTTAGTTGTACCCAGATGATGTCTGACCTGTCTGGCACAAACAGACGGATATAAAGAATTAAATGGCCTCTTTTACAGTCTCTTAAACGGACATAGACAAGTGGTCCCTACTGAGGAACCTTTGAAAGACAGTTTATTCATTTTGGATAGATAATGCGTCTGCTGTTTTTTGTGACTCATAAACTTTCCAGCTGGGATTGATGGGTCAAATCCAGTCTTGGTTATTTCTCTTTTCTTTTCAGATGAACTCTTTTTGTGATGGAGATTCTTCGCTGTCACAGTCCTTATCTTGCCAAGTGTCTTTAAACGCAGATTTCAGTACCTTTTTAGTGATTTTGACGTCACTTCGGGCATCATGCTATCCCTGCAAATAAGTTGTCCAAGGCATACTTGGCCGTCTGGGAGGTCATTTAACTGTTCTCACTTTCAGAGTGCTGTTAACAGACACAGTTTCTTGCATTACATGGTGCGTGGCTGGGATTTGTGTAATGGCAGGCCAGGACCACAGCTCCGCATCCAGGGTTTTTGACGAGTAGTCCAGATAGTCCGTGCTTTTTCCTTCATCTGAGGCTGTGAAGTCTGCCGTTGAGAAAAGGAGTGTAATTAACATGATGGAAAAATCTCCTGAAAGTTAAAGGTATAGTTCACCCAAAAAGGACAATCCTGTCATCATTGAATCACCCTCATGTTGTTCCAAACCTGTATGACTTTCTTTCTTCTGTAAAGAAAAAACTTACCGGTAGCTTAGTGCAATTGCAGTGAATGAGGACTGAGGCTTTTAAGCTTAAGTCTATTATAAAGTATTAACTATTGCAAAACTATTAAAGTACCATAAAAGTGGTCCGTACGACTCAAACACTATATTCCAAGTCTTCTGAAGTTGTATGAAAAAGTGTGAATAAAGTGAAGGAGATTATAAAATTAATAATATTACAAAGTTACTGTAGAATGTCATGAATAATATAAAACAAACAGGATGAGTGAATAATTGCTACAAGTGAATCATTTCCAGTGAACTGATAACTGCTACAGACTTATCATTGAAAGCCAAGTTCAATTCCTGGCTGAATCATTCAGTCTCGTGAACTGAATCAAGTGATTCACTGAAAAGATCTGACTCAAAAGAATGTTTATTTATAAATCTGACTTTGCGGCTTCTCTTATGAGCGCTTGACAACAGGCCAAGGAGATGGGTATGAAGACCTTTAGCGAATAACAACTTATTATGGTCTGTTTCTCCTAAAGACTTGGAATATACCATGAGTTGTATGGATTACTTTATATAGGAGGTTTATATAATTTTTCAAGCTTGATAGATCCAGTCCCCACTTTCTTCATTCACATGAATAAGAGCAATCAGCACCACACTAAAAAAGTTTCCTTTTTTTTCCACAGAAGTACGAACTCATACAGGTTTGGGATGACATGACGGAGAATAATGACAATTCTTATTTTGGGTGAACAATCCCTTTAAATGCTCACTGTGAGACTGTTTGCCATCTTAAAGTGGCTTTCAGAGTGAGCATCACCTCTACGGCTTCGCTCAGATAAAAAGATGCATCATACACAGCAACAGAGGGTGTAGCATTTGAGTTTGGCTGCATTGCGTCCCGTCCCGGCGTAACGGTTCTTCTTGGGCAGCAGCAGAATGAAGGACACAGCCAGTGACACATGGTAGAAACTGTGGACATAAGCGTAGTCCCATTCCTGCAGGAGTAAATGAGCAAGTCATTACCGCAGATACACAAACTTGCTTTTCTGACAAACTGTGTTCCTCTAGTTGGAGTAGCCCGGCACATTCATATTTTTACCTCGAAATAGAAGCGAAGCATCAAAGCAAGAGCGCCGAAGCAGAACCCTGGCCCCACTTGTTGAGTGTAAACACTTTTGTCTGGATAAAGTCCTTTTTTCTCCTTCATTTTTTGTAACTGCAGCAAAGCAAAAACAATATTGTGAAAGCATTTGTGGTAGATAATACAAATTTTGAGTTTCCATGTTGTCAATATGAGCAAAATACAGTTCCTCATCAAGTTTATTTGGAGCACTGCTCTTAAAAGCACTTTAAGAACAGCATCTGATGTCTCTCAAACTCACCCATTTGACTGTTATCATAAAGACAGCCGTTCCAATGGGGCCCGAGTAGATGCCGTAGCCTAAGCGGTCCTGGTAGATTCTCACAGCTGATGTCAACACCCCAAACATGGTGAGCGAAGACCTCTTGGGTTCGTCGAAATCTCCCAGTGCTGGATAAGAGCAAATGGACACATATTCTTTACATGACACAGTGGAATGCAAGTTATAAACACTTGTCTCACTGCTCACGAAAAACAGTATTTTAAATCACTTTGCTTGGCTGTTTGACCTGTGTGGGAGTGCATATCTATGTCATACTTTCACAGAACATGATTGAGATTTGCTCGCCACGAGGATACAGAGATGCTATTGGTATTTGCTCACCTAGTAGTGTGACCCACATGGAGATAGCTGTGCCATACACGCTGAAGTACTCCAGGATCTCATACTTCATGAAACAGATAATGGACAAGCCCGGACCATCACATGCATGGTAAATCTGAGCACAAATGGAGAAAACACATGACTGCTAAGTCACCTTGATAGAAAGGTTCCGGCTGAGAACATAAATGTAAATTTAAAAGGCTCTAAGATAGATTAAATGAAACTTTCCGCGTTCTTGTCTGGAAAAATTTATGAAGACCTTTTTTCCTTCAGTAATGCTATCAAACTGAACAAACTAAAGTAGCCTGAGTTCTGTAAACTTTTTGTTTTGTAATGAATTGAGAATTTAGGGCCAGTTCACACAGAATGTGTTTTGTGTTTCAATGCACCTTTTAATTGCTTTCTATATTTAAAGCTAGATGGACGTCTTTAACCATTGTGCCATGTCTCGTAGCTTTTTTAGAGTCTCATACATGAGCAGCATATATATCCAGGGTTAAATTTAATATCAAAATATTTATTAAAAATATATAAAATACGTAAATAAATAGATATTAACATCACTTTAGCTTTAATTGAAATTAAAACATCATACCTATCATGTCTATGTAGGCTTGTCTATTTAAATTTGCACATTTTTGACCATTTTGCGGTCTTTCTGCTTTTTAACACAATAATGTTCATTGTGAATGGCCCAAGAAAGTATTATATACTGTAGTATATTGCATTTATCAATCAATCAATTAACCAATCCCAGATTTTACTTCAGTTAAAATTAAAATATCACACCTAGTATGTCTATGTATTTTTTTTCCTATGTAAACTCAGTTGGACAATTGTTAAGAGGCATAGGTTAAAAGAAGTTAAACTTTTAAAAACATGTCTCTGGACTCTGTCTTTGTTCCATAATGGCCCCTTACACACAAGTATATCAATACTAGTAAGAGACACACAAGCTGTAAAGATGAAGAGCATAGTACTGTAAATTTCTCCACATGTCTGTAACATTCATAAAAGCCACTATTCTCTTACCGCTATGAAGAACATTGTGAAGAAATAGACCATGGCCTCCATGTGGAAACCCCTCTTGGCGGCAACACTGGCTGTAGGCAGGAACACCAAACTGCTGATGGTGGGCAGCAACATCTTGGCGATAAACGCTCCCATTGTGACTCAAATAAAAGGCCTTAGGATTTCTGGAAAACTTGAAAGGACTTAAGAGACTGTCTGCTTG
This sequence comes from Ptychobarbus kaznakovi, assembly GCA_027422405.1. Classification (NCBI taxonomy): domain Eukaryota; kingdom Metazoa; phylum Chordata; class Actinopteri; order Cypriniformes; family Cyprinidae; genus Ptychobarbus; species Ptychobarbus kaznakovi. The sequence continues at coordinate 17,610,259 of CM049797.1, read as the reverse complement.
TTTCAAACCACCAGATCTTCTGGAGATGCGACCAAAAGAGAAACTGAAGGGGCGACTCTCACACACTCACAACCTCCACTGGGGGATCTTTAAAGTTTAAATGGCTCAGAGGAGTCTGTATGTGCACTGTCATCGGGACAGCAGCTGTCTGCGTGAGGACTGGGACAGGCCTGCAATCACATGGCACGCTTCTGTCACACATGTTTGAGATTGTAGCACAACAGCAGCAGGACAAAAGTGAAGCCATTTATGGTGAACTTCACAATCTATGGAGTCAATGCTGAGTCAAAGTGTTTCCACAAAAGCAAAAAAAGTGCTTGCGCGCCCTTGGGCGTACAGAGAATTCTTTGAAACTTATTTTTCTTATACTGGTCAGTCTAGGCGGTGATGTGTTGAGTCTCAGACATTGAGTTTCTCATGGGTGAATTGATCCTCAGCAGTGGCTATAGAAACAACTGTCTCTTTTGGGTTATTGACATTGGCCTCGCGAAAGCACCTGTATGCGTCATTGCAAATCTGCGTTTGACGTGAATGTGGTTCTGAGGGTAGAAAAATGTGAATGCTGAAGGTGAGGTGTAGGCTTAGGATGTTGTGTTAGAGACCAGTGAGTCTTGTGTAGACCCATACCAGATGTACTGATAGACCAGGAGCCTATTAAACGAGTGAAGGGAACCCAAGAACAAATCCTCACTTTGTACTGGCCACATTTCATGTGGTCGAAATATGTCTTTTATATCTTTTAAATCTCGTATTTTATGCATCTAAAATGTCCTTATATTTGGTCTGCAGAAACTTCGTGCCTCAGATGATCTGCGTCAGTCCATTTAATTCAGAGTAAATGGCAGAGAAGAAATAAAAACAGATGTGAATGACACGTCCAATTCAAATCAAAAGGAAACAGATGTGACTTAGTGACGTTTCTCCAATTTAAACTATTGTTTTTGAAAATTAGCACATTAAATGACAGCAAGATGAACTGTAAATGCTTGTGTTCTTGCATTGGAATGGGACGATTTAACCTACATAAGGCAAAAGCACGTCCATTGTCTTATTTCTGTATCCTGTGGCTTTTTTGATGTGGCTTTAACGACTTGCTAAATAAGACTTCACACAGTCCACAACAGTTAGGAAATTCCTTATTTTGTTATTTTGAGCACGAGGGAGAGTCTTGCTATGGACTTTGTGGCCGGTCAGTCACAGCTGTTCTTCTCTCAGCTGTTGCACCTGCGAGAGGAACACAAAGGGTGCAGTGTGCTGAGTGTTCCTCACGCCCGACATTCTCTAAGTGACTGTAACATGATTCTCCAACGCACCAGAGAGATTGCAAACCTCAGATACTTAGAGACGAGTCCACTTTCTTGACCAGTCACTGTCCTAGAATGGCTAAGGAATGAGGAGTCACATTTGGGGTCATGTGCTGAAAGTGCAACATCACTGCTTTCACTCGTCCATCTCACTGTGGCCACATTCTTGTGTGGCACAGCTACTGAATTCGGCCTTAGTCAAATTAGTTTACAGTCATAAAGTTTATTAAATGCATGTTTTCTCAACATTGTTTTGGTATGCAACCAATTTTTAGGTTCTAGAATCGTAGGGCTTTCAGTGACATTCTGGCTCAAACTCATTTGCTGGATTGTTATATTAATAGCCGTTGAAATCTTCAGCACTTTCAACTGAATCCCTAGATGAGAACCTCTGGTCTAAAGCATGTGAATTTTAGAACGGATTCACTGTTGACTTAAAAATCTGTACATTATCTTTATCAACTGACTGAAACGAGAGCCCGAGAAAACGATCATTATTCATTATCAGGAAAAACAATAAAGGGAGCTTTTCTTTTACTGATGTCTCAACAGATTCTTCCAGAAACATTATCCATATTAAACATAGTCCCAAAATGTTTACCTATTTATTTGAAATTAAAATATCTTTTTTTTCCCCTGAAAATGAGAAAAACAAATACAGAAATGTTCTTTGTCTCTGTACTTTCTGTTCAGCCCTGTTATACTGAGCCATTTCCCCTTCATTTAAAATAAAGGTTTCGCCTTCCAAAAATTATATTTAAGGCAGTGACATCCATAATTATTTTGGTTCACTTGATTCAAACTGAGGTACTTTTTTTTCTTTATCAGCATCTGCTTACATGTACACATGCTCAACTGTTAGGGAACAATATAAGAATGATCAGTTGACAAGAATGAATGAAAAATAAATAAATAAATAAAATTAATAAACTCAAAAAATGATTGGTACAAAGCACTATAGTATTAATAGTAATGATGCAATGATATATTGCCATGGCTGACATTAGGTTTTTAGCCCTTTATCTTTGAAAACATTACTTTGCAACAACAAAATATTTAGTTTTTAACAGGGTTTGCGCAAAATATGTTTGAAATTCCATACCAAAATGGAGCCAGACAGAAAACAACGCCTAAATAGCTATGTGTGTTTGACTTTTGGTTAACATTAATCAAATAGTCTGTGTAGCCTAAGGGACAACAACAGTTTCACGGAAAACACATGTTTTGCGAGTTTCTTTAATTTTGATTATAGATTATGATTAGTAATGTTATTTCTTTGGAATAACCATTGGTGAATAATTCAAAAACAGACCAGGAACATGACCTAAATATTTTCCTTAATAGCAAGAATCAACTTGCTAGAAAGTAGTGATCGTTTGACTTTAAAATGCGGGTCTGTTTATTTCCTCATATCTGCTTACAATCAGTTTGCATAGCAGAGCTAATTCATTGTTCCCAAACAGACCCTGCAGAATTAGGCTCTAATAACACGCCTGTCGTGTGAGAAGAACATTTGTTTGGACCATAAATGTAGTGAATGCATTCATGTGTGCTGAATTAGACAGCTAGTTAGAGAGCAATAAATGATTTTTGACTATTAATTCCTAACTTATTTTCTCTGACCCACAATGAGTGTTTTTCATTCCCTAGTTTAGACTGAAGGAAAACCTCTGTTTTCGTGTCTGTTTATAACAACCAATATGCATTTTCCCTTCACAGACATTCACCTTAGAAGTACTGAAGGATTTATCTCCTTCTTTGTGAACCTTCCCTATGTTTTGTGCCTTATAATTTTAGGCATTTAAAAAGCGACCATTCCTCCAGACTTCCAGACTGTGCAAATCTCCTGAAGTATGTCTATCACGATACAAATCTGTGGTTGAGAGGAGTGTTTGATTGAGGTTTAAGTGTAGCGAAGCGTCCCTAATGTACAGAGCAGACAGAGAACATGTGGTCTATAAATGTACACGTCACAGACAGGCATGGTGGTCTCAGCTCTCTGCCTGTGCTGCCCAAGCCTTTTTCTCCATCCATCGCTCTGTTCTTCCCACTCGTGTGAGACTTTTATTACACTGCAAAGCATCACTTTCTTAATCAGTATTTCTGTCTGGTGCAAGATAAATCACATAAAACAAGATTTTTTTGAGAGGATAATGTACAAGGTAATGTGCAATTTTTTACATTTTTATTTTAAGAAGGAACCACAGGCAATTTAGTTAGATTCATAATTAAAACAATTTATTTTAAACTAAACTTCTTTAATTGAAATGTAATATATCTATATGAGAGTATATTTTTATATACATATTAGTATATACTTTTATATATATATTAGTGCTGTCAAATGATTAATCGCAATCAATCACATCCAAAATTAAAGTTTTTGTTTACAAAATATATATATGTGTGTACTGTGTATATTTATTACGTATATATAGACAAGCACATATAGCATGTTTTGAAAATATTTACACGTATTTACATTTATATATTTATATTCATATAATTTATATTATATATAAATATATTTAATATATGTAACATATTTTTCTTAAATATATACATGCATGTGTGTGTATTTATGTATACTTAATAAATGTACACAGTACACACACACACCTATATGTAAACAAAAACTTTTATTTTGGATGCAATATATATACGGCCATGGCAAAAAATATCGTCACCTTTGGTAAATATGATCAAAGAAGAAATTAATCTGCATTGTTATCCTTTTGATCTTTGAAAAAAAAATTATATCTAACCTTTCATTGGATAATAAGAATTTAAAAGGGGGGAAATACAATTGTGAAATAAATGTTTTTCTCTAATACACATTGGCCATTTGTTCAATACTTTTTGAAACCTTCATTTGCCAGTTTAACAGCTCTAAATCTTCTCCTATAATGCCTGATGAGGTTAGAGAACACCTGACAAGAGATCAGAGACCATTCCTTCATCCAGAATCACTCCAGATCCTTCAGATTCCCAGCTCCATGACGGTGCTTCTTCTCTTCAGTTCACCTCACTCATTTTCTACAGGGTTCAGGTCAGAGGACTGGAATGGCCATAGCAGAAGCTTGGTTTTGTGCTCAGTGACCCAGTTTTGTGTTGTTTTTGAGGTTTGTGTTTGGATTATTGTCTGGTTGGAAGATCCAAACATGGCCTATTATAAGATTTCTAACAGAGTTAGTTATCACTTATTGATTTTTATCTGTTGGTATTTGATAAAATCCATGATGCCATGTGTCTAAACAAGATGTCCAGGACCTCCAGCAGAAATATAGGCCCACAACATTAAAAATACAGCAGTGTGTTTCATTGTTACACATGGGGTACTTTTTATCCCTGTGTTCACCAAACCCATCTTGAGTGTTTGCTGCTAAAAAGCATTTTTTTTTTGTTTCATCTGACCATCGAAGCCAGTCCCATTTGAAGTTCCAGTCGTGTCTGATAACTGAATATGCTGGAGTTTGTTTTTGGATGAGTGAGGCAAATTTTTCTTGAAACCCTCCCAAACAACATGTGGTGATGTAGGGGCTGTTTTACTTTTTTTTAAGGTTTTCTGACCCTGAGACTCAATTATTTTCTGCAATTCTCCAGCTGTGGTCCTTGGAGAGTCTTTAGCCACTCAACCTCTCCTCCTCACCGTGCATTAGGACGATATAGACACACGTCCTCTTCCAGGCAGTTTCGTAACATTTGATGTTGTTTGGAAATTATTAATTATTGCCCTGATGGTGGAAATGGGAATTTTCACTGCTCTAGCTCTTTTCTTAAAGCCACTTCACTAATTTGTGAAGCTCAATTATCTTTTGCTGCACATCAGAAATATATTATTTGTTTTTCTCATTGTGATGGATGATAAAGGGAATTTAGGCTTTGTTTACCCTCCTATTTATATTTCTGTGAAACAGGAAGCCATGGCTGGACAATTTAATGTTCATAATCTCAAAATTGTGAATATGAATGGGAATATACTTCAGAGATATTTTACTCATAATCATTTTTAGGGGTGTCAATAATTGTGTCCAATGTGTATTTGAGAAAAACATTTATTTCATGATGATATTTCCCCCCATTTCCAATTCTTATTATCCAATGAAAGGTTAGATTTTTGTGATTTTTTTAAATAAAAGATCAAAAGGATTAACAATGCAGAAAACTTTTCACGGTCTTCTTTGATCATATTTACCAAGGGTTCCAATATTTTTGGCCATGATTATATATATATATATATATATATATATATCTTTGTTGTACTTGTTGTCATCAGGAGTCCCATGAAGTGCTCTTAACTGTGGACTGTGGTACCGATGGGTCTCTCAACAGCAGTGAGACATGCATGCAGAAAGACTTGCTGCACAGCGGGAAACACAAGAGAGGATGATCTGGCATAGACAGTGTGTGTGGAGGGTGAATGGAGTGATGTGATGAGGAGGGGTACGGCGGGGGCTTCTCTGTGGGAAACGGCAACTTCCTCCCTGTCTGTCTGCGAGCGGAGACCAGCAGACAGCAGCTTGGCTGAGTTTGTGGCACTGTGGCTCCGCTCCATCACACAGCAGCGGTAGCCCATGAGCTTGGCACCAGCCAGGAAAGTGTTTTCATGTAGGCGTTCCCAAGCGCTGCCACTCTCTTCCTGCTGAGACTGAAGGAAAGAAAGCCGGAGGGAGGAGGAGAGGAAGGGGGAGAGGAGGGATGCAGGAGCACACCTTACCCTCTTTACAAGGCACATCCTCAGAACACACCATTAGAAACCACCACTGCACCACCACCACCAACACCACCCACACTGTACAAGCAGCACTCAGCTCCAACACTGCCCCTGGACTGCAGGTAAGGGCAAATATTTACTGTGTGACTGACTGTGTGTGTGTGTGTGTGTGTGTGTGTGTGTGTGTGTGTGTGTGTGTGTGTGTGTGTGTGTGTGTGTGTGTGTGTGTGTGTGTGTGTGTGTGTGTGTGTGTGTGTGTGTGTGTGTGTGTGTGTGTGTGTGTGTGCCCATTTAGCTGAATCGTGCTGAATGTTTTGGTTTAGAGCATGGGAAGCCAAGCAGACTAGACACTTGTTCCACAAACTCAAACAAACAGTGTTAACTGCTCTGCTGATGCAAAGAACTGGATGAAAGAAAAATGAAGTGACAGTAATGATCATCCAGGGTAAAACAAATAAAATAAAAAATATGTCATAGTACTGTCGCACTGCATTTTTTTATTTTGGGTCCAGCTGCAGAGAACAGCTGAGACTTACTTTAAGTCCAAAGTAGACAATGTTCTTGGTGTGCTTTTTTAATTATAAATTCTGTAATAAATACATGGAAATATGGCTTTTGCAGTGAGGTCGTACTGTTTGTTATTGAGAAGTCAATGTAAGATAATATATTTAGCTCTATTAAGTCATGTTTTGAAATGTCCAATTAAAAAAACCCTAGAAAATGAATGTGTGGTTTTGACAATGTGTCAAGCGGTAAATCAATCTGATATTAATTGTGAAAATAGCTACGTACATAAATAAAACATCATGAATGATAAATTGATGAGGAGAATCACAAGAAATCAGCGAGCAGCTTATGTGTAGACAGGAGCCTACAAGATAGAGCTCCTATAAAGTAAAGAGCTCTAGGCACAAAATTCTATTTCAACTCCTTATTACTTAAGGACTGTATGATCCATGATCATAAACAACTGTTAAAATGATTTTATAATTTGTCATATAGTCTGTAAAAGCTTCAAAAAGGATTGTTCATTAAAATGTACAAAGCAATCTGCCTAGCAACACGATGAACACTGTAAAAATATTACAGTCATTACAGAGTTGATAACTGAGACAAAAGATGAAACCATCTGCTTTTGTATGAAACCATAAAGAGTGAGTCTGTGATGTGAGACCACAGCCATGAAAGTTACCCAGAAGAGTGGAATAATATACAGTACTGCCATGGATGATGTGAATATAGGAAATATCTGACTGCTACAGTAATTGCTGCGATTAACCAATCAGAATCAAGTATTCCAGACAAGCGTGTAATCCAGAGAGCAACTAAAGCTTCTGGTGTCTTAGTTCATTATGCACTTGATGCAGTTTCAGTTTCTGAGTGAAAATGGATTCAAAGTAAATTCTGCACCAATTGTTTTCAGTATTTGTTCAGTAAATGTATTGCTTTAATCATAAACACACTGGTTTGTAGTGCAAATAGTTTTACAGTTTACTGCACCTTTTACAGTTTATGGTTATACTTCTAATTCACCTATAATAAAGACTAATAGATAAGCCTATCACACACTCACAGGAAATGCTTTTTTTCCACATTAAAAAGTGAGTCAAGAAAATGTCTAAATGGATAAATAGGTAAAGGATCAAATCCATAGCTTGAAATCCTGTTGACATCAATGTAAATTCGATGTTTTTATCTGCTCTCGTTTTCTCTGTATAAATCTGTGTTATGACACTAGTTGCTGGTCTCTCAACACTTGCATGCTTGACCTCGTCTTAACTGTCCTCCTTCTGTGGGTTTGTACCCTTCACCTGTTTGATAGAAAGCTGCAGAAAGTGATTTTAAGACATGACAAGTCTGCTGAGAACCGAGGAATCCTTGAGTCTGGTCCCTGTGACCAGAAGCTCTTCCAGAGAAGGATGAGTCTGCTTCCAGCTCATAGGCAGGGCTGCTGTCTGTCTGCTGCCAGAGAAAGAAAAACACCCCTCTTCCCTTGAGTGGAGGCCCCAGGGGAGGGGGGAAGGGGGTTAGCCTGTGTTTACTCTCTTTCGTAGCCTGGGAAGCTCAGAAGAGGAAGGTCTGTCTCGGCCGTCTCAGCCTTGCTGCGTGGTCTGTGGGAGACGAGTGTTTGGCGAGCTGGCGCTGCTCCAGCTGTGTCTGGGGTGGATAATGAACTCCAGGTGCTCCAGTGGGTAGTTTAAGACACCTGTCACCAATATTTAGTGCCAGGAAAAGCCAGACTGCAAACAGAGTGAGACTATCCGTTTGCTTACTTTAAGGAGCCTACCTAATTGGAGGTGCAGGTCTGATGAGGAGACACGAGATGGAGGAGAACTGGAGAACTTTGAGTGATTTGGAGATTTGTATTTTTATTGTGGTGTCTCGTTATATATCTGAATGCAGCCATGTGTGTAAGTTGTTGCATCACTGGTCACTTGAATAGAAGCTAGAGAATCTCATACTTTCTTTCGCTGTATTTAATGTGTTCCTGTCAAAAAAATGTCAAGCCCATTAGGGGCACGTGCCCCTAATATTTTTAAGCCAAGTGTATTTTCAGTGCAAAAAAATAAGGTTCTTTATAGCAGAAAAAGGTTATTTAGATTATTTCAGGGCTTTTTAAGAACTTTTCACTAAAAGTTTCTTTAGAAAACAAAAAATGGAATTCTAAGGAATAGTCTACACTCATTATCATCCATTCAAAGATATCCTTAGAAGACAGCAGACCTGAACTGAAGCTCCTTTGTGCTCAGATCTGTAAAAAAATAATTAAGCCTTTCAAGAGATTATTCCATTTCTTTTCTCCAAATATTCATTCCCTGCAGGATGAGGATCTGGTCAAGGGCCCAGTATGTGGAGAGCAGTCTGGTGCTGCTTGGTCTTGTAACGCTGGCTCTTTCTCTGGGCAATCTCTCAAGTAGAGGACAGGTTTGTAATATTCACACAAGTTTTTGTGTAATAAATCTAAACCCACGTCTCACTAGATTTATGTTAAAAACAAGAAAAAACTGATTTTACCATATACTCTATTTCACAGATTAAAAATATAATAAATGTTATAGCCTGCTCTTAGCATAGATATTGATCTCCAATGGTAATTTTCTAAATGAACTCTTTATTTGCCAAAGGAGGAGGGTGTTGCTTCTAACAGTCTAGAGGATGGGCTGGAGGTGATCACGTACTGGTGGGGAGAATGGACAAAATGGACCGCCTGCACTCGTACCTGTGGAGGAGGCGTCATGTCACAGGAGAGACACTGTCTACAACAAAGGTCAGTGGCTGTCACACAAAACACCATATTCACTAATTACATTTTATAATACATTTTATAAAGCTATTATAAAAATACTGTACATAATGTGTACACACACACACACACACACACACACACACACACACACACACACACACACACACACACACACACACACACACACACACACACACACACACACACACACACACACACACACACACACACACACACACACACACACACACACTTTATATATATGCATATGTGCTGGAGTTAAATAGTGCTGGGTAAATATATATATATATATATATATATATATATATATATACATACATTTATACTGTATATACACTGTTTATAATGTGTATAATAAAAACACTGTATATAATAATCTGTTCCTGTATATCATTCCAATAAGATTTAACGGCAAGATAATTCTATATGAAGAAACCACCCACCTGCAAAATACTGCAACTTATTAACTTGCTAGTTTGTATGAAATCCCAGTTCCACCACATAAGAAAAAAGTAATGCTTTAGTAAATAATATTTATGATATAAAATCGTGAAATTATGAGCTAGTTGAAATTATGACATTCTGTCATAATTATGAGAACAAGTCAAATTTATGACATACTAAGTCAATTATGAGATAAAAATGTCAGAATTATAAGAACACAAGACAAAGCGTCGTCTCTGTGACAGTCCATACAAAGAGATTAAAAGTCATGATTATATACAATTTAAAATTGACATGTGTAATAACTATGAGATAAAAAGTCATAATTATAAAAAGTTTAAATTATAAGTTAAAAGGTAATTTATGACATACTAAGTCGAAATTATTATATAAACGTCACATTTATGACATACAAAATCATGATTGTGAGATAATGTACTAAGCAATAATTGTGCCAAAAATGTTACTTATGTCCTATTTATTTCCAACTTTTAGTTTCAATTTAGACTTATCTCAGAATTTCATCTTTTCAACTTTTTATGTCATAATTATGTTTTATCCCAGCATGATGTTTTTGGGCATCCATAAGTTAGCCTACTCAAATTCAATATTTTCGAATAAATTCTGAAAAAAATAAGGTTTTAGTTTTCTTCCTTGAACCATTTCTAATCCTTAAACTTAAATCATGTAATATTTGAAGCACTAGGAAAAACTTTTTGAGTGTAATGAATGTCCCGTTGTGTTCAACTGCTACTAAACTAAAACAATATATTTCAAAGAAAGAAAACAACAACCAGTAAAGACAACATGACATGCACAGGCAATGCAAAGAAGTATCATCTCTGCAATGCAAAGGTCAGCTCACAGTTTCCGTCTTTCCTTTCCTCTCTCACACACATTCACAGTGCATTTGGACTGTCTAACAGAAATGCATCCCAGATGCCTGACTTGACAGCGAGCCTCACGTTCCACTTCCACCTGAGGCTTACCGTTAATTCATGCATAATTAGATTTTTTTTTACCAGTTTTAATGTCTGTTGCAACCAAATAGACTTTAAACCGAGATTCAGTTGCATTCAATTGACTGTCTTTCTGTGAATTACAGGAATGTCCTTCTTCAGGAAGGAGCTTCAGAGAAGAACAGTGCTGGTCATTCAACTCTAAGGTTTACAATGGAAAAAATTACCACTGGAAACCTCTTTATCCTGGTATTGACCGTTTTATTTAATGAAGCTGTGCTGTGAAGGTATCATTTACATTAAAACAATGAACTCTGTTTATATTCCTGTAGATGACTACGTTCATATCTCCAGTAATCCATGTGACTTGCATTGCACCACCTCTGATGGTCAAAGACAGCTGATGGTACCTGCACGTGATGGAACATCTTGCAAGTACAGCAACTACAGGGGCGTGTGTGTCAATGGAAGATGTGAAGTAAGTGGCTTTGATCCTTATGTTACTTTTCTCAGGCATGTGGCCAAGTTGTAAGCTGTTGTGTAACTCTGCAGCCCATTGGATGTGATGGTGTCCTCTTCTCCCCCAACACTCTGGATAAATGTGGAGTATGTCAGGGAGATGGGAGCAGCTGCAATCGCATTACTGGGAACTTTCGCCGCGGGGCTTCTAGTCTAGGTAATGTCGGTTTAGTGTTTGGTTGAATGGGATTCATATTCAACGGTTCTGAGTAAATTCATCAAGGAACCAATCCTAATTAAGTGAACTCTTTCTTCGAAAGGCTATACTTTCATAACTCAAATCCCAGAAGGATCATGGGACATCCAGATTATAGAGAGGAAGAAGTCTGCAGATATCCTAGGTGAGCAAACCTTTGACTGGCTTGAACGTTCAGCTGTGCGTAAGACTTTCAGAGTACGACGCTACTTACATGTGCACTATCAAGTGTTTTGCATGACACAGAAGATAAATCTGTGTAGTGAAACCTACAATTGCCCTAGTAATAAGTGTTATTGTTGACTGAAACTTTTAAACTATTAATCGAGTTAAAATGGCTAAACTGCAATAAAAATAAATGAAAGCTAAATAAAAATAAAAAAACAAAAAAATGACAAAAGGACATACAAATGACTAAATTAATTAACTAAAATGAAATGAAAAAAAAAAAAAAATTGAAGCTAATTCAAAATATACAAAGCACAGGCTTTATCTACATGCTTGACATCTACCAGTGATGTTTAATTCATTAACGATTTGTTCGTGGAGTGACGTGATGAATTAAAGATTTGGGAGATAAACTAGTCATGTTTCTCATAGTTTATAGATTTTGTAATTGGGAATGTTTTTATGATCAAAGATTGCATTGGTGGATGTGTTTGGGGAGTTTGGCTAATGAATATATAACATTTTAACTCTGCTCAAATGAATAAAATTACTTGAACAAAGATGAGTTTTTTTGCTGAATGAGATCAAACGAGAGAGTCAATAAAATGATCCAATCTTCCCATCATTATATCTCAATCTTGTTATTTTCCAGCTGTGACTGACCAAGCAGGGAACTTTTTCTTCAACGGAGCATATAAAGTGGACACCCCACAGAACTTCCATGTAGCAGGGACCATTTTCAAATACCGGCGGCCTACTGATGTGTATGAGACGGGGATCGAGTACATCGTGGCAAAAGGGCCCATCGATCAGCCCATCAATGTTCTGGTACTGTAGCCGTGGTCCTCTCTTCGCCACCAAGGGCTCATGGGTAATCTCACTGGCTGGCTAGCCATGGCTTTGACTTAGTGCAGACCAAAGCTGAATGGTTCGCTCTACGTAAATGGTCATATTTAAAGCACTTGTCCCAGGAGGAATGACTCAATTATTTCACTTCGCTCTGGGTTTATGGGACAAATGTGGGATGACGCAGTATTTCAGAAATGGAAATATTGTATTCTGGACATCCTTCAACCTCACTGCCCTTGTATTGTCATGATTTGTGCAGTATAAATATTCATTCTGGGAAAGAGCAGTCCAGAATGTTTGTTTCCTGCAAGTGTAAAATTAGATATCATATTATCATAACATATTTCTCAGAATTTCCTCTTAATTACTGGACATGTCTCTGTCTTGCCTCAAAGGTCTGGAACCAAAATGGCCAAAATCCTTATATCACCTATGAGTACACAGTGATGAGGGACTCTATGGCTTCTGTCTCCCAGCCCCCCATTTACACGGGCCCCCAAGGAGGATCCAGTCTGGTGTCTGTGGAGATTGGGAGTGTTTTACACCTTAATGAAAGCGTGTATGATAAGACAAGCACTGGACCACGAGCTGTGGAAGGACAAAAGCCTGGCCAGGAAACCAATGAAGTGTATGAGACGGCTAACATTGACTGTCAGCAGGATGCTAACACACAAGTCCAGTATACAGGTGAATATCTTAATCTGCTCTGTATTTGTCTGAGAATTTCTGGCAAAAAGTACCTTGATGTAGCTCCAGTAATTATATTTATTGGCATCATATGGTTTCATATAGTGAGGAATCAAATTTGAGATTGCATTAAATGTTTTTATGTCTATTTGTGAAGGATTTGTGGCACATTTACTTATTTAGAATCTTAAGGCAAAAAAAAGAAAGCAAGGAAAAAAGTGAAAAGCTTAGAGCGAGAACCTTGGGATATGTTTTTACTCTTATTTGGTTTGAGTGTTATCTTTCCCCCCCAAAAGTTTTTATTTTATATTTATATGTTTCAGAACAGTTATTTATTGTATTATCTTTATTATCTAATTCAAAACCTAATGCTATTATGACATCCTTAAATTAAAATATAGACCTGTATAAATCATATCATTTTTAGTGTAATTCATATGTACACTGCCATTCACATATTTGAAGTTGGTAAGCTTTTAATGTTTTCGATAGAACTCTCTTATAGGCTTACCAATTGGTTGCATTTGTTTAATCAAATATACAGTACAAAAATAAAATACTTAAATATCACAAATTTATTACATTTATTATCATTTTAAATATCTGTGCTCTATTTATTCCTGTGATGGCAAAGCTGAATTTTCAGCAGTCATTCCTCCATTCTTCAGTGTCACCCGATCCTCCAGAAATCATTCTAATATGCTGATTTACTGATTCTGATACGCTGATTTCTTAAAACAAAAACTTTTTATAAAAAAAAACACCTTAAAAAGACCCTATATTTTTGCCAGCATACGCTTTTACAGTATCTGAAGTAAGTGGAGAACAGACAAGACAGAGAGAGTACTTGGTTCACTGGGCAATCATAATGAGTTAAAAGGCCTCTTTCTACTGGCCCGATGGAGTCCTTTATAATGCATCAGCCACAGAAAAGATTAGATAGAAATGATGAAAAATTCAGAGAGGCCTGACATTTTCCCTCCACGGAAGTAAGAGTATTAAGGCTATTCGTGTTTGCTGTCTGACATTAATAATTATAAATGAGGTTGGGTGTCCTGACGAAGGTTGTGCCCCTGTCCTGCATTATAGACTATGATACAAACTTACCCTTAAATCCTCTTAAATGAGTTGTGCAGTGATCCATTTAAAACCCAGACTTTGTTTTAGTTTGGTACTGACCAAGTTTTTGGGATCTATTTCAGACATACCTTAACAGGTACAGCCTTCAAGCAAAATTAATTTAATATTTAATGAAAAGTGAATCTATCGTTTCTGTAATGAGACAACCACTCTTGTGTTAAAAGAGGGGAACTGCAGCTGGCCCAGCGGAGTAGGAGCCCCTGGCGTAGCACCAATCAGCAGACCTGCAGAAGACATGGTAAACTCTGAAAACCTCATCTGGAGAGTGCTGCTGGGAGAGCGGATTGGCTCAGACGGTGTTCTTGCGAACATCTCAACCAATCAGCTTCTTACTCGTAGAGATGGCTTGTCCTCTGAAGGCCCACCGGAGTTAGACTACAGCAGTCTTGAGCAAGCGGGTCTTAATGGCTCACTGCTTGAGTTCACCCTCGGGCAACGGCGAAATGACACAGGGGACTACCTGCTCCTAAACAGAACGGTTACAACCATTTTACGCAATCGCAGCAATCGCACCAGGTAATCATGATCATGTACATTACCGTTCAAAAGTTTGGGGTTGGTAAGAAAGTCTCGAATGCTTATCAAGACAACATTTTTTTTACAATTCAAAAGAATTCTGTTTTCATGTATCATAAAATGTAATTTATTTCTGTGATGCAAAGTAAACATTTCTGCAGCCATTACTCCAGTCTTCAGTGTCAAATGATCCTTCAGAAATCTTTCTAATATAAAAAAATAAAAAAATTCCTCTAATATGCTGATTTGCTATCAATGCTAACAAAACTGTTTAAAGTTCTGCCTAATATTTTTGTAGAAACCGTGGAATTTATTTCATTTCTATGTATCCTTTGATCAGTAAAAGATTCAGAAGAACATCATTAATTTAAAATTAAAATCTTTTGTAACATTATAAATGTCTTTAATAGGATCAATTTAATGCATCCTTGCTAAATAAAAAGTATACATTTTCTTTAAAAAAAATCTTACCTACCCCAAACTTTTAAACTTAAAAATAAACTTTTAGTGTATTTTATAGTAATAATTGTATTTATGATAGCATAATAATTCTATACAAAAAAACAGCCATTAGGCTTTAATTACAGCATATCACAGACATAAGGCTGGATTTGCTACTTTCTGCTCACTGGTGTTTTATTGGGAGGGGCATTCTCATTTTAGAGGGCATTTGATTGGATACAAATTCTGTGTGGTACAGGACGAGTCATCAAAACTCCAATTCTAACTTGAAGTCAGAAAGGCCAACATGCTGGTTTGTTAAGTAATGTGATAACTTAAAGTTACCTTTCCAACTCTACATTATGCAAAGCTAACAACAGCTAAATCCCAATTTCAAGTCTTTAGTCAGCTCATTAGTAGCTCTGGTTGAGCATGATGCTAGAAACCTCAAGATCATGCCAATGAACCAGGGGCTATCTTTTATCAGTTGGCTCGTTTGGCAGTTTCGAATAATAGGAGTAGGTCTTAGCCCTCCACCCTGGCATGCCAAAGTCGTGCTGGACGGGCTCGGGTGGGACAGCCCTGCTCATCGGGTGGGACAGCCCTGCTCATGAGAGAAAGGAATGTGCTGCAGACGCAAGCTCTGGCTTGTTTTTTTTTGTTAACGTTCTCTGAGACATTCAAAGCACGCCGAGGGGAGACGGCCAAGCAGAGACTGGCGGGATTGCATTCCATCATGTTTATAATTCATGCTGGGTTCCCTCCGCCACGTCCAAACACTGCATTACCAGCCCCTCTGCCAGAGATCATAAAGAACATCTCATGAAATGCCCTTACTCCTATCTGAAGGAGAAGAGAACGATTCCAGGTGGAGTGAAGAAGAGAAGGCCTGAATGTAAGGAAGACGAACTGTCTAAGAAACATAATTCAAGATATTTTGTTATTTGTGGAAAAAAGTCCCATAGATCACTCAGGTACAGACTACGCTTGTCGCATCAGATAAATCCCAGGAATTTATCACGAGGAACAAATTTTATTGGCTTCTGTCTAGTTGAGGGAATGCGCTGTTTTCCAGCTTTGACATTAAGGTAATGAGTGTGACCAGGAATGGTAAAAATGTTAGTGGTTTTATGACTGGAGTGTCAGTTTGTGTCTCTGCATCAACAAACGCGAACGGTCTGCCTAATACACAGTGCAGGTGGCAAAACTGTGGTCTAGTCTAAGATGCTCTGTTTTCTTTACTGCAGGAATAACCAAAGGCTCCTTCAGAAGAACAAACCTAGCGCTGCTGACCTGTACCGCTGGAAGTTGTCCTCTCAGGAGCCCTGCAGTATGACCTGCTCGATAGGTAATCGAGGCATTGGAACTTAGTCTCTGTGCTGCAAACATCCACACATAAACATTCCTCATAACCATGTTTGTTTATGTGGGGGTTTAATGTGTATGCGATGCTTTTTCTCAAATAGGTGTGTCGAAATCACTTGCCATGTGTGTGCGGTATGACGGCATTGAAGTGGATGATGTTTATTGTGATGCTTTGACTCGACCAGAGCCAGTTCATGATTTCTGCATTGGCCGAGAATGCCAACCCAGGTGCGTGTGCAGCAATTGTCACAGAAACGCAGAGAAAAAGTTTGGAGCCACGCAGAATATCACACAGAAAATAAAATCTTGTCATCATTTACTCACTTCCATGCCATTCCAAACCCATAAGAATTTGGTTATTCTTCAGAAAACAAATTAAGATATTTTTTAACAAAACCTGTGAAGTTTCTCTCCCTCCATTGAAAGCCTAGGTAACAAAAACCTAGAAAAAGGTAATACAGGCATTGTAAAACGAATCCACATTAACTGAGTGTTTTAATTGGGGTGAAGAGATATGATCGTTTTATATGATGAACAGATCTAGTTTATGCTTTTATTTAGATCTAATCACTGATTCACACACATACTGTACATGGAGCACATCACATATGATAAACACAGAAGCTCAATTGTGTGTGTTGCGTGAGAACCAATGAGGTTTGCTCTATCATGTGATGCATGCACAAGCTTTTATGTTTACCATATATATGATGCACATTGCACATTGTATTATGTGTTTATACATAGTGTGTATGGATTAATTTTAGGATGCTTTCATGGCCTTTTTGGATCTTCTAAGTTTTGGTAACCTGGACTTTCAAAAGAGGAATTTAAATATTTTCATTTGTGTTTTGAAGATTAACCAAAAGTGTTTTGGGTTTAGAATGACATGAGCGTGATTGCATGACAGAATTTTCATGTTTGGGTGAGCTTCAATCCTACAACATATCAATCCTTGGCAACATTTTGTTAATTTGTTCTCTCATTTTATCTTGGCCATATTGCATTTATTTATTCCCTCATTTTAATTTAGCTTGTAGCCACAATTGAACTAAAACCAGGGAACAACTTAGTACAATGTGGCCACGATTAACCTAAAATAACCGAACAAATGATTAAGTTGTATCCACAATTCCACAGTGCGGGGCTCGGTAGAAAAGACAAGAAAGGTAAAGAAAACCAAACAAAAAAAATGAAAATTCTGTCATCATTTAGTCACCCTCATGTCATTCCAATCCTTTTATGATGTCCCATGAAAAGTGGTACTTGACACAAAACTCTTACTGTGGTCTTTGTGTGTAGATGGGAGGCCAGCAGCTGGAGTGAGTGTTCTCGGACATGTGGAGAAGGTTTCCAGTTTCGTCTTGTGCGTTGCTGGAAGATGCTGGCTCCCGGTCTAGACAGCTCTGTGTACAGTGACCTCTGTATTGAGGCACAGCTCGAGCGCCCTCCAGAGCGCCGGGACTGTAAAAGCCCCACTTGTGGTCCTCACTGGGAGGTAGCTGAGTGGTCAGAGGTAGGTTAAGAGCTCATTTAGTTAAGCCTTCATTATAACCTCCATACACTGCAAATAAATAAATAAAGCTTTAATCAGTGTTTTTGTCATGTCCGGTAAAAATTCCCAAACACATTTTCAAGTTCAATTCATATGAATAGCAAAACTGTGTCATATAAGAATTGTTTTAAGATATATGTTGAAGTAGGTCCTTACCGCATTGGCATTTTTTTGGTCTTATTTGAAGCACAAACAATATTTTTTTACATTTATTTTTTAAAACAATAGAGTAACACAGCTACATTTTATATAAAACATATTGTCTGAAAACAAGTCTTATCCTGCACAATTTTGCTTTGCAAGTTTTTACCTGAAAAAAAAATACTGATTAAGAAAATGTTTTATACAGAATGCTTAATTTTTTATTATTATAAATGGTTTCCCTCCAAAGTCATCAGTGCATCAGTGCAGTGTGTTTCTTGTGCATTTGTTAATCAGAAAACTGATATGTTTGGACAATGTCAGTGCTAGGAGAACTGAGGAGAACCTTGTTTTGTTTGTTGTGCAGTGTCCAGCTAAATGCGGTCGCAGGGCTCTGGTTACGCGAGAGGTCAGATGCTCAGATGAAACCCATGCATGTGATGAGGCAACTCACCCAGCATCTACCAAAAACTGCACCGGCCCTCCATGTGAGCGCCAGTGGACAGCGTCTGAGTGGGGACCGGTGAGACGGGAACACTGTCAAATTTTGAAATTCACACGTTATGTCTGACAGCTTAAAAATCTTTAACACTGTTTTAATCAAGCACGATGCAATAAAGCAAAAAGAGACATTCAAAGTGATACTAATATGAAACAGCAAAGTGACAGGAAGTCATTTATTTCAATAGAGTTGGTGATTTGAATTGATGAGTGACAGCAACTGTTGGTGATGTGAAATTGAGCTGAGTTCACTTAGTGTTGTTTTAGGATCATTAATAGTCACAATTTATTTTAAGGTCCAATTCTTGCTATTAACAAAAAAATAACTACTTTTGCCCCAATAAACTCTTAATTTGCTGCTTAGTGAGTAAGATAGTTGTTAAGTTTAGGTATTGGGCAGGATTAGGGATGTAGAATATGGTCATGCAGAATATGTGCTTTGTAAGTACTAATAAACAGCCAATATGTTATTAATAGGCATGCTAATAAGCAACTAGTTAATAGTGAATCAGTTAGTCCCTATACTAAAGTGTTACCCCTTGATATGCTATTATAGTTTTGTTAATATTTTAAATTAGATTTTATTTATTTATTTTTTTTCACATGATTTTAGCTACAGTTTAAGCAATGTTGTTGTTTGTTTTTGACATTTTTATTAGTTTTATTTTAAATGTCTATATAGTATTCCTTAACGTCTATTTATTTATTAGTTTTAGTTTATTTAGTATTTAATATTAATGTTTATTTTATTTCAAGTGAACAAAGTACAGTGGATGTCATTGGTCCAAAATCCCGCTCCACATAACTTAAAGGGATAGTCCACCCAAAAATGAACATTTTGAATGACTTTTTCTGCAGAACACAAAAGAAGATTACTTAATGAATGTCAGTAATTAAACATCATTGGAGCACACTGACTTCCATTTTATGGGAATTTCTCAAAATGTATTTTTGTGTGTGTTTTGCTGAAGAAAGAAAGTTATATGTTTGGAACTAAATTATTATGACAGAATTTTTATTTGTGGGTGAATTAACCCTTTAATATCAAATGTGATTCTTATTAGGAGTGATTGCATAACATTAAGCTATACATTTAAGTGTAGACACAAACATTAATATGCATTGTTGCAGCTGGTTAGGACATGATATAAAGCATTTTTTGTATAGTGACTGTCATAGTAAGATCAGAGGCAAGACATTTCATGTTTCAAATTTTTCAAATGTTCTTCTTCCATTTCTACTCAGTGTTCAGGCATCTGTGGGCATGGAAAAACAGTGCGGCATGTGTACTGCAAAACACCAGAGGGCCGAGTAGTACCTGAGTCTCAGTGCTCATCTGAGAACAAACCTCTGGCCATTCATCCCTGCGGAGACAACGAATGCCCTCCACACTGGCTGGCCCAAGACTGGGAGAGGGTGAAGATGACACCTATATGTTTAGAAAATGAATAATTTGTCAATATTTGTCCAGTAATCATTGTCTTCTGCCTCCCAGTGCAACACAACATGTGGACGTGGTGTGAAGAGAAGGACCATGCTTTGTGTCAGCATCACGGGTGGAAAGGTCCAGATCAGTGAGGACGAGGAATGTGACAGCAGCAAGCGACCAGTAGATGAAGACACCTGCTTTGAAAGGCCTTGCTTTAAGTGGTACACAACGCCATGGTCTGAGGTGAAACATTTAAACGTATTCAATTTATGATGCCGCATGCAACCAGTATTTATGTCTGTCAGACAACTGCCCATGTAGGCATTTACAGTAAGCTAAGGGAGTTTCCTAGCTTTTAAGATACAACACATTTTCTTCTTGAGACTCTCTCCAGTGAATGTTCAAGTGTACCTGACTGTTCTTTGTCCTTGCTTGAACTCAACTGTTTCTCAGTGCACCAAGACTTGTGGGGTCGGTGTGCGAATGAGAGATGTGAAGTGTTATCAGGGAAGAGAGCTTGTTCGTGGATGCGACTCTTTGACCAAACCTGTTAACAAGCAGACCTGTGCACTCCAGCCCTGCCCCACCGAACCTCCAGGTGTGCCTTAAACAGTTCACTTGAAAAATACAAATCTGTCATTATTTTCTCACATTGTTCTAAATCTGTATGCTGTTGTTTTTCCACTTTTTATTGTACAGTAGTCAACATTTGAAGCGGATCAAAAAAGTGAATCAACGTTTTCCTAAAACATGCTCTATAGCTTTACTACTTTTTCAGTTTTGGTCACATGACATGTGGCATATGGTGTCATGCCATCAAAGTGCCTATTTTAGTCCTTGTTTTTGCATTTATTATATTTATGATTTTGTTCGGAACAACATGAAGGTGATAAATGATGGCAGGATTTTCATTTTCGGGGTAACTATCCCTTAAATATGAAATATGCACTTTGAAGCATTGCCTTCTGACTGTAATTTTACATATTATAGCCAAACGTGTGCTATAGATCAAGAGAAATCATAAATAACATGAATTTAAACTCCTTTATTGCTTCTCCAGATGAAAACTGCCAGGATCGTCCCACCTCCAACTGCTCGCTGGCTCTGAAGGTGAATCTGTGCAGTCACTGGTATTACAGCAAGGCCTGTTGCCATTCTTGCCGTAATCTCCGAGCTTCCTAGCTAGTCTCCATCGCTCAAGTCTTCATGTGTTCTTGTCATCTGCAATGTGCTTGTTCAAGGATTGCAGCAAGGGAAGTTTGAATCAGTATTTGTTTATATCTTAAGCTAGCTCCATAAAACTGCATTACTGTCAGCATTACAAAAATGATACCTACTTCATGACAATGTCCTGCGATTGTGGGATACAGTAAGGAAATATTAAATTATTTGATTATTGCTCAGAGGATTATATTGCATGTCTTAAAAGTATTTATTATTGGTCAGGTTTTATTGGACATTTATTATCTGGCAGTGGCAGAGGTCAATACTGAATGTTACCTCTGGTTAAAGATGGCTGATTTAGTACTGTACATCCAAACACAGGCTGAGCCTCAAGCCACTGCTGGCTCTTACGCTCTACTGTTTACTTAATCCGGTTTAACTATTGTTAGGCCTAGGCTTATGTTAATTTATTGGTCACAGCAGTAGTTTTATTGGGTTCTCTCATTCTGTATGTATCCAATTCATTCATTTTTGTACTTCATTCATTTGATTTTGATTGACAATGGATTTAGCAGAGCTTGACATACCCAAGTCATTCTGTCCTTGTCATTGAGTGAGTCCTGACACTTGAACGTGCATTAGTTGAAATGTCTCTTATTCATGTATTGTTTTACTAAGACACACTAAACCTAATGTATTGTACTACCTTACCTCAAGTACAAAAGGCAATCAAATGTAAGTCATTTGATTTTCTTGTAGAAAAACTTTTGTGTACCTCTCAAAATATTATAAATAATAAATATTATACTCCAATGAAATGCTGTGGTTTGGTTTCTAGCACGAGTTTTAATTTTATTTACATTAATAAGGTGTAAGTCAGTGTTATTGTAGTATTAATGATATACCGTTTTGTTGATATTTTAGATTTAGTTTCTGTTTTCATCTTAATTGTAGGTAAATGTTTAGTAATTGTTGTGTTTATGGTAATTGTAGTTTTTTACATGTTGATATTTACATTTACATATTTAGCAGATGCTTTTATCCAAAGCGACTTACAGTGAATTCAGGCTATACATGTGTGTTCCCTGGGAATTGAACCCATGACCTTTTGCGCTGCTAACGCAATGCTCTACCACTGAGCCACAGGAACACTGTAATATGAATATGTTTAGATATAATGCATTTTAATGGATCTTTCAGTAGGATTCATATGCATAATTGCCATCATACATAACACCTGGACACACTTTTCTCTAGTTTGATGTTTTTAATTGTCCAATGATCCTTTTTTTCTGCACAAGAACTGATGCCACCTGCTGGCCAGCAAACAGCATGTGCCGTTAAACGTGTTCATTTATCACACCAAGAGCTTGAAACTCAATCTTTAATACTCACACAAAAAATGGCAATATTAACAAATATTGCATTTATCAACAAACCAAAAAGATCAAAGACAATAAAAGATCATTTTGGTGACTTCTGAGTTATTTTTGATCAAAATCAATGCAAACTGAGTGGCACTACACACAAAGATGAGAATGCAGAGAATTATAAAATCTGACAGTTAAATAGATTACACAAACAAACACACAGCTTCACAATACTACAATTAAAACTACGACTGCAGGTGCTATCATCGTTTCACTAATTAAATATACCATATATCCACACCATTTCATCATACCAAATATATATTTTCATCATCTATTTCACTACAGAAGTAAATATCTGTGATAGACAAAAGAATGTGAAATATCAACCTTTTAATCTCCAGTTCTCATGCCCTTGAAAAGCCCTATTAGTTACATATATATGTAATAATAACATATAAATCATAAAGCAAATATTTGCATTACACACTGTTAGAAAAGTCTGTATAAATACAGTTAATATAAAGAAATTTTCCTTATTGATTTTTGTCAGGTTTTTCATTTGTATTTTGAATTGTGGATTGCATTTTTTTGGGGGGGGGGGGGGGGGGGTTAAAAGATACAGTGCATGGTAGGGTTATTATGGTTAAAGAAAACTAAAACTGAATCCAAAACCATAAAAAACATTAAATGAAATAGAATAAAATATGAAAAAATATATATATTTCAGCTAATTGCCAAGACAACAATTCTCATTTTGATTTAGTTTAACTTGATGTACTTAACTAAAATTAAAAATGAAATAAAAATGATACATTTATTCATTTGGCAGACACTTTTATCCAAAGCGACTTACAATTGAGAAATACAACAAGCGATTTACTGTAAAATGGCAATAAACATGAGAAGTGCCTGTTATACAAGGAATGAAAATGGAAAATATAAAAAATAAAACAACAGCAATAAAGACTATAATAGTATCTCAATGATACTAAAATCACACTGGTGCATGACTATCCTTCTGAATATATACATGAATGAATGAATGAATGAAGATGATATATAAAGCATTGGGTACAGAAAGCAGTTTAATGAAAGTGAATCACAGAATACTTCAGGTGTACAGGAGGTGCTACACATCGGTGCTGATGCTGTGATGCGTCAACACTTCCTGCATGGTGACAGAGCGAAAGAGGTTGAGTTTGTGGAAGCTGGGCGTCTCCATTGGCAGGTCTAATTCATCCTGCGGCAGAGTTCTGTAGCTGATCCTGCCGCCTCCGTTACGCAGCCCCTCCTGTGGGCTCATGTATAGCGGCAGATGCCCCGAGCAGGACGGGCAGAAAGTGTACGAGCGGGGTGGCCTGTAGGGCGCCCGCGGGATGTGTTGAGGATAACTGACTGGTCCGTTGGCCTCAAAAGGCTCTGCAGTCATTAGCAGCTGATTGGAGGACATGTATTCAGGGAAATGTTGGAGACTCAGCGGACTCTCAGGTGGACTCGGTTGGCGCAGTGGATTTGGCGATGCCTTGGCAACATCAGCCTCCTCCTCCCCCTCCTCCGACTCGTCTCTTTTACAGCAGTAATACTAATGAGCAGAGTGAGACGTCACACTCAATATGTAGAGAAGAGGGAGTTACTTATGAGACTATAGCAGAAGAGCAGATTTACCTGCAGCCTACAGTAACACAGAACTGTGACAATAGTTAGCAAGATGACGGCAGCCAGAATTCCACCTATGATGACCACTGTGCCGGCTGTCATTCGAAATCCTCTCCATCAACAAACTAAGCAAGCCATAAAGACAAAAAACAGAGATACCATGAAAATGAATATTTATTATGCAAAAAATATTGCCTAGCATATCACAGAGACTGACATGTTGTATATACAGTGACATGTTTATATAGGACTCAGGATCAGTGGTAGACCCATATGGCTTTTTGTTATGGCCAAAATACACTACCATTCGAAAGTTTGGAGTCAGTAAGAGTTTATTTTAAGAAATTCATACTTTTATTTAGCAAGGATGCGTTAAATTGGTCAAAGGTGACAGTAAAAACATTTATTATTGTTACGAAAGATTTCAATTTCAAATAAACACAAAGAAAGAAATCTGAATAAATATTAATATAAAAGAAACCTAACAAATATATAAATATTCTACAAAAATATTAAGCAGCACAGCTGTCTTCAACATTGATAACAGATACCCCCCCCCCACCAAATCAACATAGACATATTGCAAATCAACAGCTTTACATCACAGGAATAAATGACATTTTAAAAAGAACAAAAGAAAAAACGTTATTTAAAATTTGAATATTTTCACAGTATTTCTGTTTTTGCTGTATTTTTTATCAAATATGTGCATCTTTGATGAACATAAGAGACATATATAGTTATTTCACTTTAATGGCAATGAAAATAACCTATTTGTTACCATTAAAGTGAAATTACTGAACCTACACATGAGAGCCTGAGAAGAAATGCTCATTTTAGAAGAACATTTCAGATGACACCGGAACTCTTCATATAGTACATATAGTTATTTTGTATATACACTAATAGTATTTAAACAAATACAATTATAATCTTCCAAATATCTGGTCAAATATCAGGCAGTATATTGGTCTAGTATCACTCATGCCCTCTATTAAATAATAGCTATTGATGAAATTACATGTACTGTACATCTGATGCCTATTTCATGCTCTTTGATCATGAATTCAGTAATTATAGAACTGTATTCAAGCATATGCCACAGCAGTGGAATAATAAACTGATCAGTGATGCATTAAATGATTTTCCAAAAATAGCACATTTATACAATTTTAACAGGATGCATTAAGGAATGATGGCATGTAAAAGTCCATAAAGCTCAGGTTATTCAGTCATTATTAGCCACAAATCAGTGTCAGTAGTAGTAGTCTAGTAGTGTTGTTACTGTTACATATAGTACTGTCTCTGTCTATGTGAAATGCTAATGAAGGTGCAACTAGACACAAGTGAATCAGAAAGGCCCTCTCAATAAGACTTTTAGATTTTGTGATGACAGTATTTGGTCTTACCTCAGGCCAGAGACTCATTCAAGCTCACATAAGTCACCCATTTGCACAAATCACTTGGAAAGCTTTATATAACCAAATCTAAGGGTCACATTCAGTTAATACCAACAACACACAATGTATGATGTACTTTAACAATATTATATATAACAATAACAATATTATCACAGACTTGCGTTTAAAAAAACAGTAACAGTACTGAGATTTAACAGATTAAATCTGGTCTACTATAAATTATTAAAAACTTTTCAGTCTTCTAATTCAATTAATTTAATTTATTTATCATTTTTAAAGTATTAAATAGGCTATCATCTTGTAAATAAATAGGCTAAGGAATTTTGTGAAAATACAGTTCTCTGTGACGATATTCATACAAGCGACCCACAATAACAGTATTATTAATATAATAATAATGAAATGATATAAATACAGCTTAAACGGCATTACCTCAAATGAAGTTTTGCATACTCACATTATGGTATGTACAGAACATAGGGCATGTGTCCAATGCATCCGGCGAACCACAAACTACCCACACAATCACTTTCACGAAGTCACATCTCCAGACGGAATGAAATTCCTATAATAAACAGATCAGACAAAAAGATCACTGAACAGATAGGCGATGATAAGAGCTGACTTCACGAGCACTGAGAGAGAGCTGTGAGGAGAAGAGCGTCCGCTGGAGACTCGTACGTCCCACATCTCAGTTTGTGTCTACCTCTCTCCCCACTGATCACACACTCATTCAGTCACAAGTCCTCGATTCCACTGACATTTTGACTAAATCCTTGTTTTTAAAAGTGCGTATTTTATGTGGTGGCTACATAACAATTTTAGAGATGGCAAATATGAATTTGAATCTTCATCTAACAGCTGCACTGGATTATGTAAGTATTATTTGAATGTTTAAGTGAAGTATTTTATGAGTGGGCAAAAATATCTTTAAGATAGACTTTTTATATTTTTTTTTTGCTATATAATTTTATTCATAATTTTAACTAGATTAAGATCTAGTTTTGACTGACACTGTAGTAGCTAAACAGTGTTATAATATAGGTGTTATTACTATGATGATTCTAGCATGATTCAAGCTGCCTTTCAGACGCAAAGTGTGAAAAATATAGTCAATTTTTTTAAGTAAGTTGCAAGTGAACTCATAAGAAGATTATTTATCTCTCTCCGTCTCACACACACACACACACACACACACACACACACACACACACACACACACACACACACACACACACACACACACACACACACACACACACACACACACACACACACACACACACACACACACACACACACACACACACACACACACACACACACACACACACACACACACACACACACACACACACACACACACACACACACACACACACACACACACACACACACACACACACACACACACACACACACACACACACACACACACACACACACACACTCATACTTTTAGTCCCACTTTAAACTCTTTCTTCCTGTCTCCTGTTGGAAAACTTTGAGTGCTGCTAAGAGGAGATAGTTGGAAAAGTGGATATTTTAGTATATGAATTATTAAACCTTCAACTATTAAAGGAGGCTGAGATTCCAGTGTATTGTACAGAAACGGTCATGATAAATTTATAAGTAAGATGCAGTATAAGGCAAGGTTATTTCTCCTCTGTCAAAGCTGCTCTCAGAATTCCCATCGGAGCATCAATGCCTTTCTGTCCACTGGAATATTTGGGGTAAAAGTTTGACAAAACTGGCTGCATTAATACAGGTTACACAGAGTGTGTAAGTTTGCATTGACACATGTATGTAAAAAGACACAAATGTTTATTTTAATTCAATGTTTATTTGTTGTATGACAAATATCAGTGTATGGAAGACAAAATTTGGATGATATTACAACTGGGACATCTTTCACGGCCAGATTGATCAGACACCGTAACGGATGTTAGAATGTCAGTGTCTCAGTCTCAATGTAGTCAAAACTAATAAAGCTTGTTCTTCAGTACATGTCAAGCTGATTGAATTAACTGTATGAGCCAGAGGGAAGCCTAGGGCCCAACTGCTCAGAGAAACACAGTCAGAATGTGACTCAAGTTACATGAAAAGTAGAGAAAAGAAGTTGAGATAATGAATAATAATAATGCTGCTGAAAAATAAAATTTCTCAGTTTGTCAAGGGCTTCATATATGTAGGGAATCAGCGTAGTTAATACATTTCATTAATGTAAATAAGATAATATACTCTGTATATATATATATATATATATATATATATATATATATTCAGAGAACCTGTCATGTGCACAATGTATTTTCTGATTATATGAAAAATGTGGCATGCTACTAATTCTCACTAACATCATTTTCAATGTCATTAATGAAATGCTGACATAATCTTTGCGATGGAAAAGGGAGAAAAACTGTTGTAAGGATCTGTGCTTGATGACTGAAACATTTCATTAAATCATTTCAATGCCTAGTGAGCTTCAGGACATCCTTCAGGAAGAGAGACAGCGACAGAATTTTGAAACATGATGTGCTTTCTTAGTAAAACTGAGTGATGTCATTTGCTCTGGCAGCTGAGCAAATTCTGTGGGACAGGGATTATGCGGTCCGCTCATTTTGACTGCCCCACAAGAACACAAATGGACAGAGAAAGGTATTTTTGCGGCTTCACTATGTAAATGTGTTAGAAGACAAAGTGCATGTATATTTGATGAGGAACAAGGCAGCCTTGTCACATTTCGGTGTGAGAGACAGAGCTTGGAGTGCAGTGAAGAAGAAGAACCGACCTCTAGCCACACTGAAAGTAATTCAGCATGTCTGCAGACAGAGATTTCCAATCTTCCTGTAATTCCAAAATTCATGTATTGATTTAAATACTGGGCCTTATTGTAATCTTAATGCAACTCAATTGTTTAGCACTTGATACTGCGACAGTGTGATGAATGGTCAGGTGTTTACTCATACTGTTTAAGGCCGTGCCCGTCCTGGATGGCCACTGCCCCGAGAAATGTACTTCCATCATGAATCATCCCATTTTTCACGAGCACCTGACCAACTTATACTAGCACACCTATTCTATTCTATTCTATTCTATTCTATTCTATTCTATTCTATTCTATTCTATTCTATTCTATTCTAAATATAAAAATAATAATAAAAAACCTAGCTACGTGTACTGTGCTACTCATCACAGAACTTGTATACGGTTGCTCTTTTGTTGGTCTGATTGCTTCTATTAAAAATAAAAGCATTTGCTAAATGATTAAATGTGAATGTAGTTGAAGAGGGTTGGAGTATAATGTATGGGTTAAAAGAACAGAGAACTGTACTGTAAACATACACTGAAGTATCAGGTGTTACAATGTGTAATTTTGGTCCCTGTATATTTTACATTGTATGTTTTTCATATCTTTGCATTGTTTGCATGCATAAACACATATAATAATAATAATAACTAAACCTAATAATATTTTCCGCGCCCACCTTGTCACACTTGTGGGGTTCCTGGTCAAAAATGAACGGCCTACAAAAACCTGAGTATAAATGTGCTATGCTGTAGACCTTATGTAGCTCCGCCCTTTTCAGAACTGTGCTTGTTGTCTTCACTCTTCAGGCTTCTGTTTGTATTTCCACAGCTACCGCTAGCTTTAAAATCTTCCCGGTCTTCTGACATTTGTTATGACAAACACTTCAAAAGACAGAATTTTTAAAGATGGCTGCAGGCTTCTTTCTCTGGAGCATTAGGTCTAAACTACTACCAAATATTGGTAACCTCATTCTTTTTGTAAATATTGCCAAAACTGTTCAGTAGCCCCTCACTGCAGAACAAAGATCAGGGGGCGGGGTTGGATCCACATCTAGAGGTCGAGATGGGTAGGTTTAGGGGTGGGGATGGGTGGGTTTAGGGATCAAGGGGTGGAGACGGGTAGGTTTAGGTGAATGTAAGGTAGGAGGAGTTGGATCTAGACTTGCGTTCTGCAGTAACTGTGTTCTTGTGTTCTCAAAAACTGAGGTGCATAATCTCAGATCAGTGAGGGCTATGACTGGTCAGTTTCAAAAAAGAAAAACAAAACCTATGCTAACTGAAAGAAAACAAGTTGATAAAAAGATTGAATACAAGTGCAGTGATAATCTAGCATAATGAGAGATCTACAAGCAAAGGCTGTTTATATTTGACTGGGAACATTAGGATTTTTAGCACAGCACAAAAAATATAGAAAATGCTTTTTGCCTCATAGGCATAATTATTAGATTTGATGTTATTGTTAAATTAGCCTATAAATGTGACTCATAAGACTCATACACATTAGCCCATAGTACCTATAGCTACAGTATGATCCTGAGTTCAGATAGGAGAAGAGAGAAGGAGCATGAAACTGAGCACACCTTTACCATTATTCCACATGAGGGACAATTTACTGAAGCACTTCATATCTGTAAGAAGCATAAGAGCCATCTTTTATTTATTGTGTCAGAAACTCTGCAGGTATAGAAACCTTTGCTGAAAAAGCACTCATGGCTTTTCATCTCATCTCAGAGACCAGATCATCCATCAACCTTACAGTAGTACTTAAAACATCTCTTAATAATCAGTGGATCAGGATGAGTTTCTATAAATGACATTGAGACTGCGTCATTTAAAATAAATATATATATATATATGAGCAAACAGTGCATTGCCATGGCCAAATACAATAATAAAATAATAATCAATAATTCAATAATAAAAAAAACCTGTGCGAGATTGGTAGTTACCTAGTTGAAAAGCCTGTATCACAACTGTATCACATCTATCTTCAGCAACACCTGCACCGTTTTAATTCTCTTTCCTTCTTTTTATTCTCTTTTGTTGAAAGACTATCGAAAAGTAGTCATTTTTTCCATTAAGACAACACAAACACTTAAATTAAATACCAAGGACATTGTAGATGAATTTGCAGAAAGAAATGCTAAATTGAACACATTTATTGTTTGTATTTCGTGATAAAATATACTAAATTTAAAGGAAACTATTTGTGTTATCTTGAAAGTAACAAAATGCTTATTGTGATTATTTTGTTGCTGGCATGCTGCAAATAATGAATAGACTTGAAAACGTTAAATATCATATCCAAGCATTTATATGTCAATTAAACAGCTTGTGAATAGTCATGTAATGTTATTTATTTAGAAAAGAAAACAAGGAGCATTAGAGCC
Organism: Ptychobarbus kaznakovi; assembly: GCA_027422405.1. Classification (NCBI taxonomy): domain Eukaryota; kingdom Metazoa; phylum Chordata; class Actinopteri; order Cypriniformes; family Cyprinidae; genus Ptychobarbus; species Ptychobarbus kaznakovi. Next base: position 17,579,248 of record CM049797.1, on the reverse strand, counting down.
CACATTAACCTGGCTATTACCATTAACCTACTATGATGTTTTTAGCATATGGGCCTGATGCTGACTTGCTATGCCACTGTTTTGTGATTGAGATAGTTACCCTCACGCAGTTAAGGTCACAGTTATAATAGGACAGTAAAAAGACCTGTCTACGGACTCTGAAAACACCATATTAAAGATACCCAGGGTCTCTGATCACCTGCATGAACATGCCATAGTCCTGCTGCAGGAAGGCATGAGGACTCCAGATGTGGCCAGTAATAAACTGCACTGTTTATTAGCGTGGTCTTACAGGTAGACAGGAAAGACAGCTAATCATCTTTGCAATGACAAACCACTTGTAACCACGTGTACCCAGAAATGTCCAGTAACTTGCAAGTGTCATAGTGGAAGAGTGGGGAAACATCTCACTGTGAGAACTGACACATCTCAGATACCAGATGACAAAATATTATTGCCTTTTGGTCATTTTGAATGCAGCTTAGTCATATTAAGTTGTCCTGGAAAAAAAAAGACTTGTAGTATGCTCTGAATTTTGTTATGTCTCTTTAACTGAGCTCTGTCTTCTTTTGAAACTGAGTTACAGGCTCCAGTATACCTTCTTGGTCTCTTTACTCCCAGTGGCTTTTATGAGGCTTTCAAGCTCCCAAAAGGACACAAACCATACATGGATCATACATAGAGTTTGTCTGACTAACCAGCATCCGCTTTAGGTCTCTGTGGCACAGTTAAAGTATATCAATTCACAAGAGGAGTACTGATGTCTGATTCACGAACGACACATCTGAGTCAGATCTTTTCAATAAATCTGTGGGTCTGATTCACTGTAAATACATGGAAACAGTAACCGTTATCCAGATTCAATGTTTCAAGTAAATAAATAAATACTTCGAACAACATGAGGTAAATAATGGCAGAATGGCCACAATCTAGCAATTCTCACCCACACTATTGCTAATAATCTGATATGACTTGTGTAGTTTTATCTCATGATTTTGCTATAATTTAGTCATAACTCTTTAGCTCTACTTAACTGCAGGAAAAGCTTTATTTATTTATATTGATTAGGTTTTTGATGTAGTTCCTACAATAATACTTTAACAAAATATTGTTTACACGTACAGTATACTACATGAATATCTCGCATTCGTTCATGATCCATTGCTTTGTGGACAGTTTTTAACAATGAATACTCTCGACGAAGGTGTTTTGTTTTGTAATTGTGTATTTACTGGCACAGTTAATGTCATGTTTACTTGCAGAAATTATTGCCTGCATTTAGGTTAGTGGATATTCATTGGTCATTGCCATGTGACTTCACACCAGATGATGGCGCCGTCCTCCTTAAATCCGTGTTTCCCAGCACCAGTCTGATGTTTGTTCACAGCAACATCAACTACACATTCAAACTTCATAGTTTACATTTGTGTTAAAAACAGAAATTAAAATTTAGCTGCATAGTACGACAATCACTTATATTTTATAGGCTAACTGTAAGTAAGGCCTGTAATGGTCTATGATTAAGATTATGTAAAAAAAATTAGGCCTAGGACTAATCATTTAAAAGCTCGGAGTCATTAAGATTTGTTTATATATTTGAAAGAATTCTCTTATTTTAATGAAGGCTGCATTGATTTGATATACAATACATACAGTCTAATATTGTGAAATATTATAACAAGTTAAAATAAATGTTTTGTGTTTTATTTTTTTAAGTTTAAATTCCTGTGATGACAAAGATGCACTTTCTGGTCTTCAGTGTCACATTATCCTTCATAAATCCTTCTAATATGATGATTTGGTGCTCAGTAAACATTTCTTCTCATTATTAATACTAACAGTTGGGCTGCTTTTTTGTGAAAATTATAATACCCCCCCCCCATTACTCTTTAACAAACAGAAAGTTCATAAGAACAGCATTCATTTGAAATGTAACAATATAAAAGTGCTGTCAATTTTTATTCATTTGATGAATCGCTGCTGAATAAAATACATTCCTGACCCCATTATTTTGAAAGTGTAGTGTAATTATCAAAAGTCAGTTGCCATAACATTTCTTTTCCTTAAATAGCTTGATAAAACATACTATAGTACCATTATAGGGTTGCGTCACCGAACCATTGGAAAAAGTGTCAAACACTAACTCCTCACTCAATACCTCAGTGAAGATACAAACTCTGTGAGCCAGAGAGATGTGCATTATCATTAAGAGCAATATGGAGCACAAGTGAGCCTGTCCCAACCTGCACTAAGCCCCCCGCAGCCTTAACTCAGCTAGCATGTAAGAACAAGTCTCAGGGCCTGCCTGAGGTGAGAAGTAGTGAGCGCACAAGGGACTCCTCCCTCATCTCTTGCCACACGGCGTATCTGTTATTACTATGTGTTCTGGCAGGCAGCTCACACTATCTTAACAGTTAATCATTCACACTATCCTGTCCACCCATCTCCTTATGCAAACACATGCAAACTACCTGCAGACTCCATCTGCAGTGAATCATAACGGTTCCTGAAGGATAAATCTAATTCCTCAGTGATTTTGGCCCATTTCAGACATTTCCTGGTTGATCAGAATGGAGTTTTGTCAGCAAAAATCAACCCAAATATTGTTATTATGACTCTGATGAAGGACATGTAAACACAAGTCCAAGTGATAATCACTGGAGTCACTGAAGTTACCACCTCTGGGATTTGCTTGTGGAGTGTGAGGTAAATATTGACTCAAGGGACTGAATGGCTTGTCCTGCTCCTGGGCACCACTCTTCCTCTGTGTGCTTGTCTCATTTTGGCTGAGATAAGAGTCAACAGATCAGTAAATATATATACCAGCAGACCATTTGGTCTCATGGAGATGTCTGTAAAACCCCCATTTTACATCACACACACTGAGCACAATGTAAATTGATATAAATCTGGCAACTGTACTGCAAAAACCCTTCTCAATCAGTATGTTTGTCTTTTTCAAAATAAGTAAAACCTTAAAGCAATACTTCAAAAGGCCAGTAAGGGCTTATACATAATGCTTTCCCAAAATAACGTACCAAAATTCTGGGTCACATTTTATTTTAAGGTCAAATTCTCACTATTAACAAACCATTAACTATGACTTTTGTCTCAGTAAACTCCTAATTTCCTGCTTATTAATGGTTAGTAAGGCAGATGTTAAGTTTAGGTATTTGGCAGGATTAGGGATGTAGAATATGGTCATCCAGAATATGTGCTTTATAAGTACTAATAAACAGACAATATGTTAATAATAGGCATGCTAATTAGCAACTAGTTAATTGTGAGAATTGTTCCCTATTAAAGTGTTACCAAAATCTGTACAAAATTATTATTATTATGTTTAAATGTCTGGAATACCTAAATCAATAGTTGTCAAATAAAAAAGCCCAAATAATAATTATAATTGTAATTTATAAAGAAAAAAAATCCTACCTATATATTATCATCCAATATGTGCAGCCTACAAAACTAAACCATATCACATACATATGGCTGACTATTTATTAGTAAAACGTTTTTTTTACAGCATATAAAAACATAGAAGGAAGGAAAGGACTTGTGCAGTGATGATGAAACTGGTCACTTGGTTTCGGTGTCTGACTTATTAGTGAACTGATTTTTGCTAACAGACTCATTCTGAGCCCATTTCATTCTGGTGAACGGATTCTTTGGGACAGTTCTTAAGTAAACAAGTTCCAAAAAGATGTAGCGTTTTGAGCCTTTACTTGGCATTTGGTGTCTTTTCTGGATCAGTATCTGACTCCATTATATTATGTAGCTGTATGTATTGTATGTATGTATGTGTGTACTCATTAGTTTTTAGTTAAAATCTATCATTCAAGTTTAAAGTTGTCATCCTAAATGCGATTGTTCATTCATTCAAAACCCAATAGATATACAGGGACACCTAAGGATGGCTCTGTTGATATAATTGTAAATAATAACCTTGGAAATATGCACAGATTCCCTCACTACTGGTACAAAATATGATGCACAAGCTGTATAGACCACTGTTGGGGACTTTTTAAAATCATTTTTGGAGCTTAACTTCCTTTATATGGACAATATAGTGTGAACATTCCATAGCATATCATTTTGTGTTCTATGGAACGAAAACATATGGGTTTATAACAACATGAGTGTGAGAAAATGATGAATAACAGAAAGGTAAACCGTTCCCTATCTGAAAAACAAGGCACTGAATAACTGTATACAAAAGTATTTTCTCAGAGTGTGAATTAAATACTTTGTGTTTTTTTAACTGTATGACATTTATTTTCTAATGGCCATGTTTAGCAAATACCGAACAGATTTTAAGAAAAGAACAACGTTATGAAACTTCTGCTTTTCACAGTTTCCCAAATGTTCTCTCTCTCTCTCTCTCTCTGTCTGTGAGTAAGAGGGGAAATCGATCCACTGACATTAGAGGCCGTCTAACAAGGATAAGAAATATCTTAATAAAGAATCATAATCCCTCTCTAATCCCTCATTACAGCAGGAGCAGCATTCACTACTCCTGCCTCCATCATGACAGCAGCTCCTCTCACTCTCTCGCCGTTGTTCTGATTCCTAAGCTCATCTCTCCATGGCTCCAGAGCTCTTTGTCTTTCTTCACTGTCAGTTTAACTTCATCTGCTCAATGCTCTTTGAGACCAGATATGTTTTAGAGGGAAATATTGAGCTTTTGTGTTGAACTGGGTATAAGATGATTAAAATGAAACATAAGACATATGTTTAATGACTGCTCATAGGGATCTTTCATTGAGTTTGGTTCTAGGGTGAGAATGGTTAAGCCCTTAAAGAAAGGGTCAAAAATTACTCCTGAAAGTGAAAGTGCTCAATTAGCTCGTTGGCCATTATCCTTTTCCAATGAAACAGATTATATGAAGAATAAAATTGTCTCTATTCTTGAATATAAAAAAGAGTGGAGGAGTTAGTAAACAGTCCATTGGGAAGCCACCCAACCCAAGCATATGCAACTAGATACAATCTGAGTAGCGTTAAATTAGGACTAGTCCTTGAATTTGTAAAATTGTCTCTATTCTTGTCTCGGGAAGCCACCCAACCCAAGCATATGCATAGCCAAGCGTCCAATCTCCTCCCCTTCCTTCTGAGTGTGTATTCATGTGTAATATCAAAAAGAGCTGATTCAGACCTCAGGAAATACCAAATATCCTTTGAGAAATCGTATTTGTATTATGTCTAATGTTATGCTTGTCAGCCAGCCTTTATTCAGAAAATCAGAAATGATAGGGTGCACAGAGGACTACTTTGTTATGTATTACATTTTTCCAGATTAACAGGTCATGAACAGTCTTATGGACTGATATTGTCACTGAAGTATTATATTATTATTTTAAATGGACTCGTTTGAAAAATCAAAGTCATCATTTACTCACCCTCATGTCATTCCAAACGATTTTCTATAAAAATAGTATATTTTGCAAAAATATGTGAGTGTATTCTCCATAATGTCATCTCATTGAGAGCCAATATAAAAACTGCATTACAGTGATTTTTTTTTCCAACCACCCAAACAGTTAACAGTTAATTGTTAAGTCAGAATTAGTCTTTAGCCTTATGTCTTAAATTCCATTCTTTTGGCCGTGTAATCATTAACTGGTGTTGTCAAAAAAGACTCTTAAAACGTCAGTCTTGTGTGTTATCGAGTGCAGCAGATCTGATAGATGTTGTTTGACATTTATTAAACAGTTAAATCTAAGGTGACAGTTGCCTCTGAGGCATATGCTGAAGTCACTGTAACCATGCCTTCAAAATAGAGTAGAGAATTGATTATAGATAGCAGAGGCCATAAACACCTTAAACAGTCTCGTTGAGTGAGATCTGTTCAAGCACTGTTGACTCTGCAATAACACCAAACACAGCCATTAGAAACTAAATTTAAACAGCAAACTATGTGACAATCACAGCTAGTGGCGTTCAGAAGGTTATTAATGAAGTGTGTGACAGCTTACGTCATACTTCTCTTTATCTCTCTGCACTAGTGACCGGTTACAGTTCGCATCAAGTTCAAGACATTGATGCTTGTATAGGGTGGTTGTGTATATACACTGCCAACACACATTTATGTTCAAACACCATGCATGTAAAAGTGAATTTTGCATCTGATGACCCCTTTAAAATACTTTTTAATTTATATTATTTTTTTTTATTTTACATTTACGTTTGTTCTTTCATTAGATGCTTTTATCCAAAGGGACTTACAAATGAGAAATATAAGCGATGAGGCTTTATTTGTCACATACACAATTATAGCAGAGTGTAACCAGCAGTGAAATAAATTATAACCCATCCAAGTGCACACACTTGGAGCAGTGGGTTCTTTGCCAACACTGCATGCCACAAGCCCGATTGGGAGCAGTTGGAGGTTCGCCTTGCTCAAGCACTGTCTCAGTCCCGACAATAGCACAATTCCGGCACAACCAGCCGACTCAAGTCAACAACGCCAAGTCCGCGCTATCTGAGCCACCCCACGATCTAGTCATCATTCGTGATCCAGCTTCACCTACAGAAGTGAGTATACATTTTTTTATGAATCTTTGCAAATCTCCTTTCCTAATAATGTGCTAGTTAGCAAGATCCGCTGCTAAATGCGGCTAAAGTTTACAGTCTCATGAGAACGGCTCGTTACCCTACAGAAGAAAAGGGGCGGGTGAGTGGAGCTCACTTGCATTTAAAGGGACATGCGCCGAAACGGGTTGCTGTGAACAGAGCTGTTTTTGACAAGGCAAAAAGGGTGCTGTTTTACACTACCATTGAGAAATTTTAACAAAAGTATGTTATAGACTTGCATTAAAACCCTAAAGAATCATATCAACTTGTAGAAAATGGGTATCCGATGACCCCTTTAATGTGTCATATATAAATAAAAGCCAGAGTCTGATAAATTCTACTTGCAGAATTAGGCTATCAATTTTCAAAAACCATTGTGATTCCACTGGACCACATTTCAAATTATATATATATATAAAAATATAAACAAAAATTTATTAGTAAACTGATTGGCACAAAAAGATAACTGTAAACATACACTAATGTGTCAGGCTTTACAATGTCTATAATTTTTGTCCCTTTATATTTTACACTGTATGTTTTTTATCATAAACTTTCATTGTCTGCATGAATTTAAACACATTTATAATAGTAATAAAGTAATCATTTTACAAAATGTTTAACTTATATAATTGTTTTATACTCACTTATTCATTGTATGCTTTCAGGTTTTTTTAAACCCCCCTTTTTTAATTTCCATGTGTAGCTCTGATTGCCCCCCCTGAGTTTTCAGAGTAATTTTTAGAATCCATTATAAAATAAAAAAAATATTAAATTAAATAAATACATTTTAAAAATCTAATAAAAGTCAAATACAAAATAGAATAAAAGACATTCACAATATTTTGTGATTATTAAAAGGAATATTAAAATCTAAATCATTGTTCTTTTTTGTCTATTCTTTTTCACATTCCACAGCTGGAGACTGAAAAAAGACTAAAGATCAATCACTAGTCAGTGAGTCAGTCATATCATTGCATTTAACCAGGTGTATTGAATGAAGGGAAAACACCCCTCCTCCTTAATACTTTTTCTATTCATCCGTATCTCCTGAACTCTCCAACCTCCTGTCCTCTCGTAAGTGTTTGCCTTGTGTAAAGAGAAGAGCAGGTGCAGATCAGGCTCCTTTAGGCCATTTGTGTGTGTAACCGTGAAGAGTTAACCGCAATCACCGTCTGCATGTGACAGTGAACTCTGTGTAGTCTAATCAGAGATGATAGCGGCAGCAGCAGACGCTAGGCGCACGTTACACCCTGAGGCTCGGATCACTCTTGTAATGAGGCGTGGCGAAGAAACCTCACCGAGTCATGCCTTGCATTTTCTGTCTTCTGAAGGAAGAAAGGAAGCAGTGTGTACAGATTAGAGGTCTGCTACCCGACCCGAACCCGCGGGTCCAGAAATACTTTCGGGTTTCGGGTCGGGTTTCGGGTTAATGTTTAATGGATAGCTTCGGGCTCGGGTCGGGTTCAGGTTTGTAGCTAAACCAAAACTATATGCAGAGGCTCGCTGCTTTCATAGACGCACACGCACACACATTACACACACACAGATATCAGAGATCGCGCACAAACAGCACGGAAACTTTTATTAGTAAAATAGCTTCAACAGTACTGACTCCAAGTCACAACATTATATTTATCTGCAATGAGGCGGCAAAATCGCTGTTTTTGAAGTTGCCTCATTGCTTAAAGACATGCGCACAGGTTCACATGCACGCGCAACTTTCCCTCGTCTCTCGGTCTCTCTCTCGCTCGCTCAAATAAATGATTAATTCATTAATCTTATTTAAGATCTTATGTCTGATTTAAAGTAGACAGAATGCTAACGAGCCTTAACTGACAAAAAATGACCATAATTTGCACGGTCATCATCTTCTTGTCCATACAAAATTCATAAACTCGGCAGAATGTATGCGACCGCTGCACCTGCTGTTCACAAACTTTCATAACTGGTAATGTTTGTGAAATGGCAGAGCCTTGATTAATCCATTTCTTTGCATGCAATCGTGAAATGCAGCCTTTTTCCTTTTTTTTTAGTTGGCTATTCGTTGTGGGGCGGGGGGGGGGGGGGTGATTTCGGGTCGGGTTCGGCTCTAAACTGTGCCGCTCGGGTCGGGTCGGGTAGGGTCGGGTCGGGTCGGGTCGGGTCAGACGATCTCGGGTACGGGCCGGGTTCGGGCTTCAGTTTTGAGCCCGTGCAGACCTCTAGTACAGATACAATAAGCTTCTCTCTGTTTAAATTGTCAAAAATCATGTCAAATATTTTTTTTATTTCAGTAGCTCCAGGGTAGGTATTGAAAAGTACAGACCAAGTAAATGTCTGAATGAATGTATGGCATTTGGTTCCAGTTTATTTTATTGAAGACGCATATGGGGGAAAGAGCGCGAGAGCGCACAAGTAAGCTACTGGTAAGTCGGGCGTGCTACGGCCGAACTTTCCTCAATGCCGGTCCCACCTGTTAAGGTTCACAATCACGTCCATTCAAGCAGAAAGGACCCATGCCTGTAAGGCAGGGACTTCCAGGTTATAAAACCTAGCGAATGTGGACGGCGAGGTCCAGCTGGCCGCCACACATATTTCTGTGATGGACACTCCGCTAGACCACACCCATGATGAGGCAACGCCTCTTGTGGAGTGTGCTCGTACTCCAATGAGGCAATGCAGGCCCAAGGAAGAGTAAGCTAATGTAATAGCGTCGACTATCCACCTTGAAAGTATCTGCTTCGTGACTGTACGCCCTTTGGTGCGGTTACCGAAGCAAACGAAGCGCTATTCCGACTGCCTAAAGAGGGCGGAACGCTCCAGGTAGATTTTCAATGCCCTAATGGGGCAGAGTAAATTCAGCTCCTGGTCCTCATCTGAGGGAGGAAGCGCAGAGAGTGAAATGACCTGTGTTCTGAACGGAGTCGTGAGCACCTTTGGTACATAACCATGCCTTGGCTTCAGGACAACCTTGGAGAGCACAGGACACACAGAGCTCCCCAATCCGTATTGGAAGGATCTGTCGAAATCACCTTCCTTCTGTAGACCATTTCCAAGGGCATGCCCTGTTCCATCCACTGATGACATTTCCAAGGGCCCAGGGCTGTCACGCAGGCTCGGTTCACCTTAATTTTGCAGGCGTCCATGACATCGGATGGAACCCTCAATTTCAGCCAGTACTGAAGGGGCCGCACATGAAGCAGGCCCAGCTGTAGCACTGGCGAAATGAGGGTTCCATCCGATGAAAGGCTGAAATTGAGGGTTCCATCTGTTCTTGGGAACAGATGAAAACCAAGAAAATTTTGGCTCTTGGCAAAGTCCTTGAGTCTCTTGGGCAAAGTCTATTTGCACTCTAAGAGAGGATGGATCTGTGCAACAACATTTCCACCTCTGACTGGGTGAGAACGAGCCAGTCGTTGAGGCAGTTGAGAATAGAGATTCTCATCTGTCTTAGAGGGGAAAGCCATGCACTTCGTAAAAGTGCGGGGAGCCAGGGGAAGTCCAAACGGCAGGACCGTGTACTGATAAGTCACACCCTCGAAGGCAAATCTGGCCTATGGTTGGGGGCTATCTGGATATGAAAGTAAGCATCTTTCAGATCCAGGGAAAATTACCAGTCCCCTGGGCATATTTGCGAGAGGATCTGTTTCAGCGTAACCTTTTGCCAGCAAAGCCATGATCTCGGAGCACAGGACGTGTACATCCTTGCTCTGAACAAGGGTGGGGATGACACCGCTGAAGTGCGGGGGTCTTCGAGCAAACTGTAGTGAGTAACCTCATTTTATTATCCCCATAACCCAATCTGACACCCTCTGCCTTGACCCACTTTACAAGGGGTTGGATTGCTTTGAGTGGTTTGTCGCCATGTGGGGACGGGCCACTTGTGTTGTGTGGAAGAGGAAACCTGCTCTCCTTTTGAGAATGTTTGTGTTTTATTATATCCGCTAAAGCAGCGGTATGCTGTTTGGGCGCTTCTACGGGCCCAGTGACTGCGAAAAACAAATTTCCCTCGGCACCCGGAACTGAATGGGTTCGTCCAGCAACTACGGGACCTGGCCCCTCCCTCTTCCTGTCCCGTAGATCAGGACGACACCTTGGGCGCTGGATCCAGCACAATCTTGGGCCAGGGTCCATGGCGCTAGGAGGCGGGCGGTGTCTAGCCGAACGAGATCTGTCTCGAGGCGCAGGCTTGGGTTCTGGCTGGGTGGCCGGTGGCGCTGTCTTGGCAGGCTGGGGAGTCGGCGCAGATCTGGGGAAACTCGAGCGAGCTGCAGAGCTGGAGCACTTTGGCAGGAAGTCTCGCGTTGCCTGGGAATGACTTACTTCTGTGCCACAGTGAACTTCCACAGAGGGTCCGAACAGGCCAGTGGGGGAGACCGGTGAGTCCAGGAAGGGGACATTTGTCCGTATCCTTGATCTCCGTCAGTGTCAACCAAAGGGGGCGCTCGATTCTGCTTGAATCGCCTGGCCATGGTCTTGGTGGCGCATGAAGCCAGGTCGGTCGCGCTGCGCAGTTCTCCGAACGCTGCCGGGTCTGTGCCAGCCTTGTCCATGCACTGGAGGAGTTTGGCCTGGAAGACCTGGAGGACCGCCATGGAGTGAAGTGCCGATGTGTAGGCGCATCCAGCGAGTGCTGAAGTTGTCCTGCAGGGCTTGGATGGGTGGGCGGCCTTTGCTCATTTCCCATAGCCCTTTTCTTCAGTGCCATCTACCGAAGTGAAGGCGGATGCAGAGGAAGCACTTGGGCGGGTCGAGTAGTGGGGGAAGCTCGCTGATGAGGGGACTGACTTGTGCCCCAGCAGGAACCACTCATCCAGGCGGCTGCGGGAGGGCTCCTCCAGCAGAGACCACCCTAGGCCCAGGTCGTCCACAGCTCTTGACAGGACGCATAAAAGTTCAGCATCCGTGCCTGGCTTAGGCTCGCTAGATTCTCCAGACTGAGGGAGGGCGGGATCATCGATCGAGCCCGACAGCTCCTCTCCTTCTGATGGAGCCAGTGACATGCTGTCATCGAGGATCTCATCTTCGCTTCCCCTGAACAAGACCATGTCGCTTGGATCTGATCAAATCTGAGTATCCTGTGGCGAAGCGGCCGCTTATAAATGAAACTGAAAGAGAAAGTTATGTGAACATGGCCAAGTATTGTGACCAATACTCGGAATTTGTGCTCCGCATTTAACCCATCCAAAGTGCACACACACATCAGCGAATACACACACACCGTGAACACACACCCAGAGCAGTGGGCACCCATTTATGCTGCAGCGCCCGGGGAGCAGTTGGGGGTTCGGTGCCTTGCTCACGGGCACCTCAGTCGTGGTATTGAGGGTGAAGAGAGCGCTGTACATTCACTCCCCCCAGCTACAATTCCTGCCGGCCCGAGACTCGAATTAGCAACCTTTCGATTATGAGTCCAACTCTCTAACTATTAGGCCCCGACTTCTCCTAAAATATAGACAGATGCTCCTCCCATTCTGTCAGGCTTTGGCAAGATTTGGCGGGCACAGCCGCCATAGGTTCGTTTTTACAGCAACATTGCATTAAATAAAAGATGCAGTACGAGTGAAGTATCGAAAGGGAACATCCAATACAATTGCATCATCCAAGTGCTTGGTGTTCATCAGCACAGTTTTGCTTTCACCTTTGTTACTCCTGATGATTAATATTAGATAGCAATAGCTTTTTTGCTTCTCTCACTGGAAAGCGTTTCTGCTGATTTTGATGGTTTTTCAATTATTCATTTTTCTCGGTTTTTCATTTTAGAATTCAAATTAATTTCTGCATACGAATGTGATATAGGAGAAACTATCACTATGGTACAGACATGGCTGAGGATTCATCTGTACACCTTTCCCCCGATCGCTCTGCTCCCGGAAGTTCTGGCGAGAGTGCGCCGGGACGAGGTCAGTCTTCTTCTGGTAGCACTGTTCTGGCCGGGCCGAGTATGGTTCTCGGACCTGATTTCTCTCCTCGACGACTCTCCATGGGAGATTCCCGTCAGGAGGGATCTCCTCTCACAGGCAGGGGTCTTTCACCCCCGCCCGGAGTTATGGAAGCTGTGGTTGCAGCTCATAGCTTCCAGTCTCTCAACCAAGGTTGTTGAGACCATACTCCAATCCAGAGCTCCCTCAACAAGGAAACTGTACGCCCTGAAGTGGAAACCTTTTACTTCATGGTGCGGAGACCGCCAGCTCGACCCAGTCAACTGCACGGTTGGTACAGTTCTGGAGTTCCTGCAGGCCCGTCTCTCCGCAGGGTTGACCCACTCCACCTTGAAGGTTTATGTGGCGGCAATAACGGTCTATCACGCCTCTCTTGGTGGACAGTCAGTGGGCAGAAACCCCCTGGTAACACGTTTCCTCCGCGGTACGCTGAGACTAAGGCCCCCAGTACGGTCTCGTATTCCTCCTCGGTACCTGGCTGTGGTATTAGAAGCTCTCTGTAGGCCTCCCTTAAAGCCTATTTAGGAGATCTCTGATTGCCATCTCACCCTGAAGACTGAATTTCTTCTGGTGATTTCTTCTCTTAAGAGAGTCGGGGATCTGCAGGCCCTTTCAGTGGCCCCCACTCATCTTGACTTTGCGCCCGGCATGGCCAAAGCCTTCTTGTACCCTCGTGTAGGGTATGTCCCTAAAGTTCCTCATGTCACGCCACAGCCTGTCATACTACAGGCCTTTAGTCCTCCTCCCTTTGGGGAGCCTGACCAGCAGAAGCTTAATTGTATGTGTCCAGTGAGAGCACTGGATGCATACGTCCACAGAACTGCCCTGTGGAGGGTGGACCAACTGCTGGTATGCTGTGGTCTCCCTAAGAGAGGTCTTCCAGTCTCAAAACTCATCTATTTAGCTTGCATTTGCTGAATGACACTGTGCTACCCGAACTGACTGCATTGTATTTTATGTATAATCCTTTTCTATTTAACTGTTTTAAATTTCATTTTAAATCAATTTCTTATCATTTTAAAATTCCTTGTTTTTTATTTTTAATTCCTTGTTTTTATTGATGATTATTTTCACTTTCTTTTATGTAAAGCACTTTGAATTACCACTGTGTATGAAATGTGCTATATAAATAAACTTGCCTTGCCTTGCCTTCCTGCTTCCAAACAGACCCTCAGTCGGTGGATTGTAGATGGCATCAACATTTCTTATGAGTCCTCTCAGCTCCCCTCGCCGATGGGAGTCAGAGCTCATTTGACTCGAAGTATGGCGGCCTCCAAGGCCTTTTTCGCTGGTGTGCCTATACAGGACATCTGCAATGCTGCGGGATGGTCGACGCCCCTAACCTTTGTCAGATTTTATGGCCTTGACATGCAGGCCACTCCAGGCTCTTCCGTCCTCTCGCTCTAGCTGTGCTCTGCTTGGGTACACTCTGGGCAGGGACTTGTAAGTCTGGCGACGTGGGTATCTCGTTCCCTAAGCATCTCCAGACGCAGCTCGAGTTCCTGAAGAGGAACGTCTCGGGTTACGTATGTAACCCTAGTTCCTCGAGGGAACGAGACGCTGCGTCTCGGGGCCATACTTCTGGCATCCCTGCCAGCACTAGCTTCATTCCCAGAAGCTGACGCCGGTTTCACCGCACGTGCTTTTATAACAGCTGGTCGTTACGACACCTCGCCCGTGACGTCCCGCCATCAATTAAGACTGATTATACTTTTATTCAGAGCCGGTCACGCTGATGGCGTTCCCTAAGCTTCTCCGGACGCAGCGTCTCGTTCCCTCGAGGAACTAGGGTTACATATGTAACCTGAGACGTTTTCCACTGTGCTGCTTTTTAATTGGTTTTCTATGTAAACTTGCACTTGAGTGCCAAAAACTTGGTCACATTGGTAAAGTTAAAGTGCTTGTCTTTGTAATTTATTTCCTCTGGAAACTCAAACTGAAAATGACATTTAAAACATGATTTCTGTAATATCTGGTAGAGTTACCATGTAATATTACTCTTCCTGCTATTTTGTATGTTGCTTTGTTCAATGTTCTTATAGTAAAGAGAAGATCAACGTGGTTGTAGAAAGTAGCTGACTGAGTCAGAAATCCTCTCCCGGTGTATAACAGGGATGCGTTACAGAATATTAACACCACATACAGGGACATTTCCTCACCCCAAAGGTTTAACTGTCTGTGAATGGACAAGCTGTACTCCATAGGGTGCAGTGCTGCAACCACCAACATTAGCCTGTCTATCCTCAGGAGCAGCCAAGAAGGTCTGCAATACCCAGAGGAAGTTATCCATCAGCATTCACATTTGTCTCAATGAAGAAAAAGATTTGATATCTGATGTCTTTGCTCATGAGAACACAAAACTTTTTTAGCCAATCATATAATCCATAAAAAATATTGTAGCTAAAAATCAGCTTCTGTCTCTGCTATCAGCAGGGTGGAGTAAAGTCCAGGAAACTCAATCTCTCTGGTTTACTAACAGATGGAGGTTTGGAGGAAGTTTCTTTGTCTCTGTGAGCTTTGCCTGACGATTCTTCTTTACAGGCTCCTTAACACAAACTCAGTTTCATAAACATTTGCAAGACTCATTTACTAACTGTAAACATTCACTATTCCCATCATCCGTATTGCTGCTATGTGTACATACCCAGTACAACCCAATTGCACATCCCTCTCATCCCTCTTGTTCATATTACTATTTATTAAGTCCCAGTATACTGTTTTTGCACATCTTATTTGTTTTGCACTTTTTATTCTATTGCACATTTACTCTTTATTTCTCTTTTTTTTACCTAATATACAGTATGTATATATATATATACTCTTGTGTTGTGTTACTTTTATGAATTTTATTTTTATATTTTGCACTGTCACTGAGCGGACCTGATTTGATTTTACATTTCACTTCTGATTATACCCTGTATAATTTATTATGTGACGAATAAAGAAACCTTGAACCTTGACCTTGAACCTTTACCTAAAAAAACAATAGCGTTATGATAAACACTTCCTCTTATTTCAGAGGTGTTGCTGCTTTTTTCCAGTGGGATTTATAGAGAATGGAAACTAATTCCCTCCCAGAAGACAGCAGGCCATAGTTCTTACCTGCTGAACACCCGCTAAAACCATATTTATTTCAAAGTCATCTTGTGAAATCGGCTCACTCAAATGTTTTACATTTTTGTTTGACTATACATTGTAAGCCTCTTTAAGCCATTCAGTGAAAGTCTGTGAAGGCACGTTAAAAGAAAGAGAAAGGAAAGGGACAACAGGCTGAAAGGTGACACTGTAACAGAAGCTTAGGAGTTTATTTCTCATGTGTATGGCATTTCAAAAAATATGTTGCCCCTGCCTGATTTGTGACACTTTTAAAGTGAAATGACCAGTGAGTGACACTAAAACCTCATTCCGTTTTATATCATACGAATCAGGCAAAGTTTTATTTCGTTAGTTGTTGTATATAATGTTTTATATACATTTATATAGTCACATATTGACAAAAATGTATGGCCTGAATGCACTGTAAGTCCCTTTGGATAAAAGTGTCTGCTAAATGCATAAATGTAAATGTAAATATAATGTGGCAGATCGCGAATTGAAATGTCAATGAGTGCTGCTAAAAAGTTCATGCTTTATCGCATTTGAAAAAATAACCTAACTGAACAAACGTGGTATAAAATCATTTTCTGAAGCAGTCCTTTAGCTTGCTTCTACAAGTCTTTCAGCTATTGTGACTCAGGTCTCACAGAATTCATACACATCACCAGTGATATGCTGTATGACGCTTGTATAATCAAACTACATTTTCCATCATTATTTAGGCAGCATGAGAATGATAAAATACATAAATAAAACATACATTTTACATAGGCCTATAATGTATATTCTTGGCTCTTGATTTTGTTGAAATAGCACTAAAAGTACCTGTGTTTTTCAGGAAGTGGAAAAAAGCAAGACCCAAATTAATGTATTGCAGTTATTTCTGAATTTTTAAGTAAGAAAGTAAGAACGTATTGTTTTGTGAATAAATCTCGAACACACTCTCCATTGTCTCTTTATTCCCACTTTCTCACAAGCATTTCTTAACTCCCAAGTCCACCCTTTCCACACTATCTCTCAACTCCAAGTTCTGCTTCCTATGGCAACATGGGAAATGTCTCGGTTGCAGTTTTTATGACTTCTTATAGATTCCACAAAGTTATAGTTCAGTGACACACTTATCAGGTTCAGAGGCAGTGGCGGTTTTTGGCATGGGCGAACCGGGCAGTCGCCCGGGGCGGCATTTTTTCATGACACGTGGGGGGCGGCACAAGCACTTGAAAAATAATAATTATCTGCACCGCTAAGTGGTTTTCTATTATCTATCATATAACTGTGTGGGGAATTGGCAAATCGGCGCCCCTGCTTGCTGAGAAGGTGCCGTGCACAGAAGCTGTGTGAGAAGTGGAAAGGGGAGGGGGGCGCGGGGGACAGTTCACCTCTCCCAAATGGAGCCGACAGGGGGGGGGGGGGGTAAAGTGTCACACCTTGACTTTCTTCCAAATAACGCACATTTCCTTGATAATAGCACGTTCTGGTGTTAAATGGCTAATAAAAATAGGTAATACAAAGCGATTATGTGGAGGTGAATTGGTTTACTCTTGACTTCTGGTCGTGAGTGATAGTGTTGGGGGATGGGAAATCTGTTAATTGTTGAGTGCCAAATAAACACAGCAATGGAGAGAAAAAGGTCAAAGCCATCAAGTGCCTAATTTAGGAAAAAAAGAAAAGAAGAAGGAGAAAAGACCAAAAGATAAAGGTATGCAACTACATTCTCTCTGTATGGTTACGGTATCCATGTCATCAATGAAGGGCTAATGTTAATTGGGGGTATAGCGTTAACTCTTACGTTTGTTAGCCTTCTTGCTATGATGCTTGCTATGTGTCACGGTGCACACAGCAGGGAGGAAACAGGAACACGCAGACGAGGAGATACTTCAAAATAATAGTCTTTAATGACGACATCCAGGTAAGACAGGGCAGTGCAGACACACAGAAACACCGGGAATAACAAGTAGACCAGACGCCATGGAACTCAACAGACAGGACTTAAATACACCGGATAATAAACACATAATCACACACCTGAACCGAATTAACTAATAATGACATGAAACAGGACAAGAAACAACACAAGACACACACACGACAGAGGTCTGATATAACTCCCCCCTCCCGGAAACAAGAGGTCCGTGCGTAACAGTAACTCCCCCCCTCCCGGAAGGCACGTCCCGTGCCGTAACAGTGGAGACCCCTACCAGGCACTCTGGACCCCTCAGGACCGACACAGATACATACACAGGACGGGGCCTCCAGAGTGGAACAGACAGACGGAGGCCAAGGAGGAGCCGGGAGCTCAGGAGGCCAAGGCAGGTGGTCCCTCGTGGCCGTGGCCTCGTCCCTCGGCCCGGCCTCTACAGCCGGGACCTTTGTACCCCCCCCAAAAAAATCCATGGGGCAGCTCAGGGGTATCAGGAGCCCTCCGGGGCGAAACACACTCGAAAAATGTGATTTAAAAAGACCTTGGGTCACAGTCTGGTCAATATACGGCCACAGCCGGCTGGCTTGACAATAACGGCAGCAGCCGGCTGGCTTGACCACTCAACGGCAGGGGCCGGCGGGCTGGAGGGAGCCTCCGCCGGCTGCAGGCCGAGTGAACCGCGGACGGCGGGTTGGCTTTCCTCGCGAACGGCGGCGTGAACTGAGGAAGTGGCGAGTTGGCTTTCCCCGCCACGACGGCCAGCGGACATGAGTCAGCGGCAATCCGGCGAGCTTGAGTCAGCGGCAATCCGGCGAGTTTGAGTCAGCGGCAATCCGGCGAGCTTGAGTCAGCGGCAATCCGGCGAGATCGCTGAGCCGCGAACGGCGGGGTGAACTCCCGCGAACGGTGGGATGGCTGAGCCACGAATGGCGGGCATGAGGGCTCGCGGCGAGCGGACTCGCTTGCCGCGAGGGACAAAACACTGGAACAAAATAACACACTTGAAAAAACGAACAAAACAAAACGAGGTGAAGGGACGACGCTTACTGTTCGGTCTGGTCTTCTGTCACGGTGCACACAGCAGGGAGGAAACAGGAACAGGCAGACGAGGAGATACTTCAAAATAATAGTCTTTAATGACTACATCCAGGTAAGACAGGGCAATGCAGACACACAGAAACACCGGGAATAACAAGTAGACCAGACGCCATGGAACTCAACAGACAGGACTTAAATACACCGGATAATAACCGAATCGAACCGAATTAACTAATAATGACATGAAACGAGGACAGGAAACTAACCATATAAGGAAACAAGAGGCGGGAACACAAGACACACACGACAGAGGTCTGACACTATGCTTATACAACAATAATTCGGTTTTAACTCAACAAACACAAGATCTAATTTCACCATAAGATTGTGCTTTGCAACAAAACTGTTACAAGTACAGTTATTATATATTTACATCATTTGGGTTAATGTTGGGCCCTGTAATTAGCCAACGGAATTTACATATGTGTAGGTAGTTTCAAAGACGAACATTTGCCATTTGCTATAACTATGTTATGTGACAAAGCATATAATTCGAGGCAGTATCCAAGGAGCTAATTGTTCCTCCCTTAGATTAGATTAATATTTAATGATAAAACATTTGCAAAGACATGTTTATTTAAATAAAATAAAGAGGGGGTGTACAATACTCTTGCCCGGAGAGTAATTCAATGTAGAACCGCCAACATTCAGATATTTATTACTCAATCACTGTGTGTCAAGCAGCCTATCGCCTGTGGATATACATGTTAAGGCCTTGGCCTGGCATCTCAGCAGACACGCGGTCTGATAGTGTTAGATGACTGTCGACAGCTTCTCACAGGCTTCAAAGGAAATGTGATGGCTAAAGATGTGTGACTGCTCACACCACAATCTATTTAAAGAAAGAGCCAGTCCAAATCTTTTTCATCCACCCTCGTAGGAATGAAGCATTTTCCAAGGACTCTGTAATACAGTGCATTAGAAGATAAAGGCTTTTTCTACACAGCTGCATTATGCTGACAGCTTCTTGGAAAACTTTTCTCCCTCTCTTTCCATCTGTCACTCTCTCTTGCCTTAAAACTTTAATTAATAGTGCACTCAAAAATTATTTACTTAGTCTAATGTCATTCCAATCCCATATGACTTATTTGTTTCTGTTGAACATAAAATAAGATGTTTAGCAAAATGTTAAAGGGGTCATCAACTGAGAAATCAAAATTCACATATAAGAGGTCATCATACTATAAAAACACCCTGTAAGTTTCAGAGCTCGAAACTTTCTTGTTAGTCTAAAAACAGCTTATATTGAAGCCAATCTAAATAAAAATATAAAATGGCTATTTCATTCAATCTGCGAAAACGATAGGTTGTGGAATGTGCCAATAGTGTGGATAAGAACCACCTCCGCAGAAGATCAACGCCTGCTTCTACATCACTGCCCATTTAGCCCCGCCCACCGATTCTCGCATGTAGTGTAAATAACAAGAGAGGCAAACGCAGGTCTACACAGAAATCAAACAATAAATATGGCTCCGAAGACAACAAGACGCTGTTCATTGCCAAGTTGTGTAAAAACACAGTCTTTGCATCGCAGAGTGTCAGACCATGTCAGTAAGAACTTGGTCCTTTGTACACTTCATTTTACTGCAGATTTGTTTGCAAACATAGCACAAATCGACACAGGATTTTCAGAAAGATTGAAACTAAAATACGATGCTGTGTTGACTAAATTGGATTTGACAGTAAAGCCGCACAACACAAGTGTGAGTAACTGTTTTTATTACGTGGTCACTATTGCTTTGGCTGTTATTACAGATCGCTTGATATGTACTGAGTATTTATGTGTTCTTAACCTAAATCACAGCAGCGTCCATCTATGAAAATGTAGACTGTCAAACATACACAACTGTTAGCCAATCACAGCAGTGGACGTTTACTTCCAAGTCTACAATCCGCCACACCTATTCAAACAGAGCGTTCAGATGAAGGGGCTCAAAAACAGGACAGAAAATAGCCTATTACTTCGAAATTATGTTTCTTGATGTAAAAATCTTGTTAACATTATAAGGGGACCTTAGAGAACAGTAAATAATAAAAAAGGCAGTCCATGACCCCTTTAATACTTCTCTTTTCCATACAGTGAAAGTGGAAGAAGACTGCACCTTGGGTAAGTCTTCTGAAGTCAGTGGCACACAATGACAAACAAAAACTTAAATTTAAGTAATTATTTATTTCAGCAAAAAATTCTCTCAGTGAACCCAAACTTTATTCCACATGCCATTTAAATGTTTTGAGATTTGAAGCCTACAATGTATTGTATGGGCACGGTTTTCAGTAAAAAAAAAAGACTTTAGATCTTTAGAAATTTAGATCTATTTGTAACACAACGCTATTATAAGACTTAATGCACAAATCTTACAGAATACGTTTATTGTATTTTATAGAGCGTTTTTCTTTCTTTTTTTTCGAGCATGACCGTCTCACTGACCATGTATTTTCATTGTATGAAAAGAGCAGCTTGGACATTATCCTAAATTATTTTTTGTGTTTCATTCAATAAAGTAAGTCATAGATATTTGGAACAAAATGAGGGTGAGTAGTTGAAAAAAATAGCCAATAAAGTAAATACTGATGAGATCTATTGTAGATTACTGTGGGTGTTGCATATGCAATGTTAAGCTTAGCAAACAATACTTTTGTTTTCATAGACTCTCAGCATGGAAATTCATTTGATCATAAATTTGATAAAACATGAAATCATTTCAATGGTTTGGGGTCAAATGGGCATAAGTGTATCAAAAAGCATTTGCTCTTATACGCCATTTTGGCTCCAAACCCTTGAAATAATACTCTCAACCTGAACTTTTCACCTTTTAGATTCCCAGAATTGTGGGTGCTAAACATAGATGGGTCTTTTTATGGTGTGTTTATGCTCTGAGATGATAACAGGACTTTTTTATTTGCATATGTGTGTAGATTTTACTGCTGATTCGTTGGACCCGTGGTTGATGGATAATGTCTTTTCCATACTGGTCCTTGCAGGATGGGGACCCAGACGTCACATCTGCCATTGCTGCTCTCAAGAGGCCCCCAGGGCATGGGAACCTCCGTCCTCCCTGTGGTCTGGTCCCTGCTCTGTCCCTCCCACCCGCACTAACTCAACATGTTTCTCTCTTTCTCAGTCTTCCTGTCTTTGCCACCACATTGCTCTATGCCATTCCTGCATCATTCACTTTTCTCTCTCTCTCACACACTATCAATCGCTCCTCCTTTACCCTCTTCTGCTCTCTTTCCCACCCTCTTCCCCCATGATGGTTATTTTATAAACATTTATTTGAGGCTGTGAAGTGAAAATTGGGCATGAGAAAAACAAGGGTTGGTGCGGGGCAGTGCACTCTCTCACAGGCTCTCTGATGACTACAGGTGAAAATTGCTTTGTAAATTACCCTATTTCAGGGACTATTGTCAACACCTGGGCAAAGAAAACCAACATCCTGTTGAAAACAATGACTGTGCAACTTCCACTTAATGCTCTTCTATTCCCCGTCACATTTCTCTTCCTGCATTTGAGCATGCAAATGAAATGGTAAATATATATGCGCAGGGTCCAAAATTAACACTCGCCAAAACAAAGACACATTTGCTGAATAAATAAAATGGAATCACTTTTAAGTTATAATTAGTTTATAACAAGTTTTATTTTATTAGTATTTTAGAAGTTGCAATCATTGTTTGTTTATTTATTTATTATTATTAATGTTTAATGTTTGTAACTTCTAAAATTATCATTAGAAAAATATAATTTTAAAACCAATAGAAAATAATAGATACATTTTTGGAACATGATTTTAATAATACAAATCATGCAAAATACTTACATCGAGCTTCCAAAGACTCCTGTCCTTTATGCCGTGTCTGTACTTCCCTTTCACTTTTCTTTCATTTTTACATTTGCATTAAATGCTTTAGTAGCACTTCTCTTTCAACAATTGCAGGACATTTTTTCTTTTCTATTTGTAGACTAGGTTTCTCAGAAATCTTGCGCCATATTTCTTCCTCAGATTTGACTATTTAGGTCATTATTCGAGGTTCAGGTTCCTTTAAAAAATGTTTTTATTAGGCAAATATAGTAGTTCCCCAATTGTAAGTCGCTTTGGATAAAAGCGTCTGCTAAATGACTAAATGTAAATGTAAATGTAAATGTAGTGAGTAGCTGAGAACTTTTAAGGAAAAGTGTAAAAATCGAATTTTAATGAGCTTTTTGCTTATATTTTTTAAGAAAATATTCTGATAACATATATATCTTTAAAATAAATAACAATTTTACATTTTACTTGTTTTTTGAAAAATATATATTTGTATATTCAATATTAAATATTAAACACGCACACGCACACGCGCGCACGCACGCACGCACGCACGCACACACACACACACGCGCGCGCACACACACACACACACACGTAGAAAATCATGGGTTTGCCATGAAGTGACATAAAACTAAAAGCTATTTTTAAAAAGGATGAGGCCTTCGATATATCCTGCCCTAGCTTCCTATTTAAATATGAAATACATCAAGACAGAAAAAAGACAGGACACGTGGAACACTAAATACTGTACAAAGTCATCTTTAAAGTGTCCATTTTCCTGCTCTAGAATTTAGATATAACTAGAGAAACTGACACCAGACAGACTAAGACATCCTTCTAGGAGAATATAACGTAACAGCGCAAAATTTAATTAACAACGAACACATTCTTGATGCATCTTGGGTTTCAAAAACAAAGCTTAAACCAAGCAGGCAGTGGATTCCACCACAATAAAAGCCCTTTAAATGCCTCAAATTAGTAGATAATGTTAACAACAACAAACACATCCTTGAGAACAGAGAGATTGAAGCTTTTACCAGAAATGTGACCCTTCAGTTCCTGCCTTTAGTTTTATTCATGACTAGTGTGTCATGCAATTTTGCATGAATTAATTCTCCTGTTTCCATGTTGTATTTCCCAGACATCCTTTGTGATTTCCTTTTGGACAGATCCAGTCAATTGATGGAAAACATCAGTCTTAGATTTAAAAATTAAATGTCAATGCGCTGTACTCAATCCACTTCCAGCTTATTATTGAAGAGAACAATATGCTTATTCAGGAGCAGTTCATCCGGTGAACAAGCAGGAAATCAGCTTAGTACATACAAGAATACAAGATCCAGAGCTATCAAGTGTGTTTGTCACTTGTCACAAAAGGTTTAATTATTCCATTACTTAATTATAGTAAATAAAAAATAACTGAATTAAGGAATTTTCCCAGAGTCCCCAGTCTGTAAGTCTCATGTAAATTGTCTTAAAGTAAACATCTGA
This sequence comes from Ptychobarbus kaznakovi, assembly GCA_027422405.1. Lineage (NCBI taxonomy): Eukaryota > Metazoa > Chordata > Actinopteri > Cypriniformes > Cyprinidae > Ptychobarbus > Ptychobarbus kaznakovi. The sequence goes on along the minus strand of CM049797.1, from coordinate 17,555,333 downwards.
TACTCTTTTAATTAGGCCATAGAAAGATGCTTGACTTTAAGTGTTGCACTAAAGCCCCCAGATCAAGTCCTGCTCACCTGTCTCTCATATGTTAAAGACAGCAACTGGATGTCCATCTAAGGCCACAACAATCTCTCTCAGCCTGTCACGGCTGTTCCTCAAGGGCCTCTGAGTGAGGTTGAACACATGGCCCTCCACGCACATCCACCCTTATCTGTCAGCAAACACATCATGGATTAGCCTGTGCTTTTATCCCAAGCTTCTACAGATGCTGTCATCTAACAAAATATCCTTCCCCGGCCTTTTAAACTCTACAAGCGCAGAAGCATGAAGACACAATAAACCATGAAAACTTACTGATCGTAATTCCTTAACTAAAACGAATGTTCAAAGTTAAACTGAAGTTATAGAAAGTAACTGTTCACCAGTAAATTGTTACAGGCTTTTCTACTGTCATTTTACTGAAGCCAAAGCAGATTAAATATATTGTAGAAATATATAGAATATAACAATTTATTAAATATGTATCTGGAAAACATTCACTGTATGAAGTTGGCACACTGTTAGATAAATATAAATTTTGCAAGATCTTAAGAGAAATGGTTTCAGTTCAGTTTATATTTTAATGCTTTATGTGTACATTTAAAAATAAACAGTACTATTCTTTCAAGTATTTACAGATGTTATTAAATCCAAGGTCAAGTAATAACATCCCTTGCAAGATACAACAAAACAGTTTAAAAAAATTATACATTTTCCACAAGATTTATTATTAAAAACTATGACTGCCGATAGAAAAAAAGGTAAATTTGTTAAGATCACATATGTAAAACAATTTAATTTTAAATACAATTTTACTGTAAAATACAACCAAATTGATTAATTGCCATATTATTAATGGTAAAAAAGGCATTAGTCCCTGCGTGACACATTGGGCTATATAATGTTTTTTTATAAGTGTGTTTACTAACAAATATTTCTACTTTTTTTGTAGTGTTGCACTTCTTTACAACAAAAGGTGTTTTGCTTTTGTTGATGTTGTGTTGCATTGTGTGTTGGTGTTGTCACTTGTGGTTGTTTTGTCTTGTGTGAATGACCTGTGCAGCATCTACATACATACTCATGTGTATAAATATAGGCCATGTTTTATGGTCCGCTGTTAACTCTTGAGTCATCATGCGGCTTTCTGTATTGTCACCATTATTATTATGTTGGTTATCATTAAAATTTTAATTAAAACGCAGATTTTGGTTGCTTGAAATATTGATAAGTTAATATTATACAGGCGCTAATAATATATAGGCAACGACATGCCATCCTGTAACACCTGAAACATTGTTGCTGTATTTTTTACTGTTCAATTTCTGGCAACCACGGCAGCTTTTTTTTAACGATAAATTTAACAGTTTTTTTTTCAGTGATATGTACGTTATGTATACAATCCAAAATATAATTGTGTGAATTCTCTGCCAGACGCCTAGCATTCCACTGCTTTCACATGTTTATTACAAGCCTCAGAATTAATATTCATGAAATGCCAATGTCAATTTTCAAACAAAAGCTGCCGCAAAATAAGGCAGTGCGTTTTCTGGTACATGTTTTTCTTCATGAATTTGCATTTCACAAAGTCCGTTCCGATGAGACCGTTTTTAACCAGAAACAGAGTTTTACATAGGCCTGTAGTTTGACATGATCATTTGACTTTTGAAACCACAACACGCATTCACAGAAAAGACATCTCCGGGCTTCTGGGTGTTTACTGTAAATAGAAAGGTTTGGCTAGGTGTCATTTTCCGCTAATGCCTCTTTGTTCCCAGGCTCTGGAGGAATTTGTCTCAGTTGCAGAACTAGTTGAACTAAGCAGGGAAAAGAGATATCAAGTTGGATAATAAACACTGTTTGCTGCCTCTATTGCTTTCTTTGTTTCACTGGCCAGCCGTTTGCTGAGACGGTGTATGTGGGCAGGTGACAGGTGAGGAAAATCTGAGAGCAGTACACACACACACACACACACACACACACACACACACACACACACACACACACACACACACACACACACACACACACACACACACACACACACACACACACACACACACACACACACACACACACACACACACACACACACACACACACACACACACACACACACACACACACACACACACACACACACACACACACACACACACACACACACACACACACACACACACACACACACACACACACACAGCTAAGTCAGCAAATTGAAAGCAGCTCTAACAGAAACACTTTGTTTGTTTTGTTCGGGTAAGTGCAGATCCTGGTGGGAGCTGATGCAGATGTTGTTTCTCTCTGTCTATTATTCAAGTCATTAAAATTAAGATTATGATACCTTAAAGGTGCTGAAATGTCACATATTAGGAATTTTCTATTAAATCCTTCTTTAATGTTTGGGTCCAAAAGTGACTCAAACTGATTAGACTGGACATGTTTTTGTTATTATTATATTATCAGGATAACAATCTGAGTGAAAAGTGGAATTGAAAAAACAACATGAATATCGTAATGTCTTATTTGATTGATATATCTTTTGCTTTAATAACAGCAGCACTCAAGCATGAACTCCACAGATTTGTTTCTAAACGTGATGATCAGGTTCCCCGGCATAATTTGAGATGATCAAAAGAGCATATTGAGCTTTAATAAAGAACATTTGAACACCTGTACAAAGAGTCACATGATTAATTTATTTTAATTAGGAATCTAGAAATAGTCCAGAATCTGGAATCCTTCACGTTAATTTTACATAATATTTACATTGTTTTTGTATTTATTTATTTATTTTTGTCTATTTCACTGTTTTAATAATCATAAAAATCCATCATTTTTGGATGAAACTGTATAAGACAGCTTTTATAAAACCTTTTAGAGGTTCCAAACACAGGATAATAACATTTGATACATGTTTTGTTATTTCAAAAATATATACAGTATATATACAAAGCTTCTTTGTTTTTATGTAGAACTTTGTGGCTCTTTGGAGTTGAGTAAAGGACCCTTATGAACCTTTTTTTTGCCTAAGGGTGACTGTGTGTATAATGAGAAAGTGGTAGGCAATCACAAACAGAGGCTCTTTACATGGACACTGAATAGAAGATGTTGTAAAACAGAATTATACACAGGATTAGTGAACGTAAATTAGCCCTTTGTCTCTGTCTACCTTTCTCACAGTCACACTCCCTCCCACTTTCTTTATTAAAGAGTTTCCTATGTGGTTTACCATCTCAACGAACATTTCCTTCACAAGACTTCACACCACGCCCCGGCTGAACATAAACAGGCCTGAAGGTGTCAAAAACTAAAACTGACATTGTTTGTCCAGCATCTTCACGGACATTTGAGGAGCCTGTGAAAACTGCTGCACCGCCATAGGAGTATCTGAGGAAGGTTGCTCACGTGCGATAAGACCAATTAGATAACAGGGACTTAAGTAAACAGAGAAGAAAATTCAACAAGAACATTTTACATACTCTGTGCTATTTTTGAACCATGACATCAGTCTTATCATCTAGTGAGACACGGGCATCTTTGATCCCGCCACAGTGACTGATAACAGTCTCTAGAGAAAGAAAGAAGTGGAAGTTGTGTCATTGATTCCTCATGGACCAATGATATGTTTTGGACAAAACAGGTATGATTGATCCCGTTTAGCTAGGCTAGCATAGCGGCTAAATTGATTAAACTAACACTTCATATTCCCTGCCCAAATCTCTCTGGAGAACCATGACCTCAGATGTCAACAGTGAAGTACATCAACAACATTTGAATAGCAGTAACATTATATCTTGCATGATAACACACAGGGGTTAGCAAAGTTTATAGACAACTGTGCATGCTGACATCTGTTATTTGTTATTTATACAAAGAGAGCAATAAGTCGGACTGCATAAATCAGTTAAAGTCAATAGGGAAAAGGAGCTAAAGATAGGGCCATTTGAATGTCATCTCTGTAATGGGGCCATGTGTCACAGTCCCAGCGGTGGAACTTTATTTAAGCTTCATTCCCATGAATGAACTGTAGTTATTTACCCAGAGTTCCAGACTGCATGGAGCCAATGTGTTTTCTCTGATCAGTGGTCCTTCAGGCTGACATACAAACATCAGACTGACTCGCCACTTAATTCAGTTCTAAAATTATGTAGAATTTAAAACCATGTACGATGTCCAGGTAAAAGAGATAATGAGGAATGAGGGTATAATTGTAAACTGGATTATATTAAGTGTCTTTAACGACTATGAAATAACATTTAAAAAATGACATTAAAAAATGACATTACATTAAAATTACAAATACAATACTTTAATTGTGTATGTTTTTACATTATACTTACATTTAAAAAATACCTGCATGTAATTACAATGTCTAAATCTGTATTTAATGTCTATAATTATATAGACTGTTTACTCACCCCTACACCTTAAAGGAGTAGTTCACCCAAAAATGAAAATTTGCTGAAAATGTACTGACCCTCTGGACAAACAAGATGAGTTTGTTTCTTTATCATAACAGATTTGGCAAAATTACATGCATTACATCATTTACATGCATTACATCACTTTCTCACCAATGGTTCCTCTGGAGTGAATGGGTGCCGTCAGAATGAGAGTCCAAACAGCTGATAAAATCATCCCAATAATTCACACGTAATCCCCATGACTCCAGTCCATCAACTGATGTCTGGTGAAGTGAAAAGCTGCATGTTTGTAAGGAACAAAATTCATATTGCTGCTTCTGCGGTTCATAATTCATAAATGTGAGTTCATAATTCATAATAACGCTTCCTCCAGCGAAAAAGCCCATCTGCTGTTGTTGTCTCACATCAAAATTTACTGACATATAGGTTTAAAACCTTATAGTGTTCCTGTGGCTCAGTGGTAGAGCATTGCGTTAGCAGCTCAAAAGGTTGTGAGTTCAATTCCCAGCGAACACACATACTGATAATAAATGTATAACCTTAATGCACTGTAAGTCGCTTTGGATAAAAGCGTCTGCTAAATATGTAAATGTAAAACTAGTATTTACATTTACAAACATTTACAAGACATATATGTTGGTCTTTTCTTTCAACTGCTTCTTTCTCTGTTATAATATATAGTTAAGCAGATGTTTTTGGTTTCAGTTGACATCAGAGCCAGAGAGATGTTAATTCTCATAAGCTACTGCACACATCCTTTCTACACTGATCCTGGAGATCTACCTGCCTCCAGGCTTTAGTTTTAATCAAACACATCAGTCAACTCAAGGTTTTTGGAGTTCATCTGATACAGGCAGAACATTACCAGAACTTTCTTAAAGAAGCAGTTCACCTGATAATGAAAATTTGCTAAAATTGTATTCAACCTCAGGCCATCTGTGATGTAGATGATTTTGTTAATTAATTTTAAACAGATTTGGGGAAATTTAGCATTACTTAATTTGCTCACCAGTGGATCTTCTGCAGTAACAATATTTTAACAATATTTTCCTTTATATATTCATATTCATTAAATGTAATTCTGCCTGAATTGTAAGGCATTTCATATATTTTACTTCTACAAACATTTTAAATAATATTTGACATAAAAATATGTGTTGTCTTTTACAACCCGAATTCCGGAAATGTTTGGAAGTTTTTTTTTTATTTGAATAAAATGAAAACTAAAAGACTTTCAAATCACATGAGCCAATATTTTATTCACAATAGAACATAGAGAACATAACAAATGTTTAAAAGGGAAAATTGTACACTTTTATCCACTAAATGAGCTCATTTCAAATTTGATGCCTGCTACAGGTCTCAAAAAAGTTGGCAGGGCAAAGGGCTGAAAAAGCAAGACATTTTGAAAAATTCAGCTGGGAGAACATCTAGCAATTAATTCAGTTAGTTGACATCAGTTCTGTGACATGAGTAGCTATAAAAGGGATGTCTTAGAGAGGCAGAGTCTCTCAGAAGTAAAGATGGGCAGAGGCTCTCCAATCTGTGAAAGAGTGTATAAAAAGATTGTGGAACACTTTAAAAACAAAGTTCCTCAATGTCAAATTGCAAAGGCTTTGCAGATCTCATCATCTACAGTGCATAACATCATCAAAAGGCTCAGAGATCCTGGAGAAATCTCTGTGTGTAAGGGACAAGGCCGAAGACCTTTGTTGGATGCCGTGGTCTTCGGGCCCTCAGACGACACTGCATCACTCATCGGCATGATTCTTTCATTGACATCACTAAATGGGCCCAGGAATACTTCCAGAAACCACTGTCGGTAAACACAATCTGCCGTGCCATCTGCAGATGCCAACTAAAGCTCTATAATGCAAAAAGGAAGCCATATGTGAACATGGTCCAGAAGCACCGTCGTGTCCTGTGGGCCAAGGCTCATTTAAAATATATTATATTATTATATTATATTATGGACTGTTTCAAAGAGGAAAAGTTTTCTATGGGCAGACGAGTCCAAATTTGACATTCTTGTTGGAAATCATGGACAACGTGTTATCAGCGGTCAGTTCAAAATCCAGCATCTCTGATGGTATGGGGGTGCATAAGTGCATACGGTATGGACAGCTTGCATGTTTTGGAAGGCACTGTGAATGCTGAAAGGTACATAAAGGTTTTAGAGCAACATATGCTCCCCTCCAGACATGTGTATTTCAGCAGGACAATGCAAAACCACATACTGCAGCTATTACAACAGCATGGCTTTGTAGTAGAAGAGTCCCGGGTGCTGAATTGTCCTGCCTGCAGTCCAGATCTTTCACCTATAGAGAACATTTGGCACACCATTAAACGACAAATACGTCAAAGATGACCACGAACTCTTCAGCAGCTGGAAACCTATATCAGGCAAGAATGGGACAAAATTCCAAAATCAAAACTCCAGAAACTCATAACCTCGACGACTCCCAGACTCTTCAAATTGTTTTGAAAAGAAGAGGAGATACTACAACATGGTAAACATGCCCCTGTCCCAACTATTTTGAGACCTGTAGCAGGCATCAAATTTGAAATTAGCTAATTTTGTGCATAAAATGTTAGAATTTCTCAGTTTAAACATTTGCTATGTTATCTTATTTCTATTGTGAATAAAATATTGGCTCATGTGATTTGAAAGTCCTTTAGTTTTCATTTTATAAAAAAATTTAATAAAAGGCCCAACATTTCCGGAATTCGGTTTGGTAAAATATAATCAGTGCTGGGGGTAACGCATTACAAGTAACGCGAGTTATGTAATCAGATTACTTTTTTCAAGTAACTAGTAAAGTAACGCATTACTTTTAAATTTACAAGAAAATATTTGAGTTGCTTTTTCAAATAAGTAACGCCAGTTACTTTTTTCCCATTTATGGCTTGACAGCTCTCCTGTCCCCAAATTGAGAGAAATCGGGAGTAAAATGTTACTGTAGTTCTAGAATAAATGCGAACATGCATTAATTAATCTCACTCGCAAAAAAACAAAAACAGATTCAGTATTCCTCAAACTGAATAAAACCTGTGAAATGCAACTCAGAATATGATGCAAACCTACAATAATTAAATGTTAAAATAACACAAATATCCTTTATGTAGGCTATTTAATCCCACTTTATTAACAAATGTCTTTGCTGCTGACCTTCAATGATCCAATTCAACAATATTAATAAGCAAAAATTACTCAAGATAAACATTTGTACTTTTTTTATTGCTGAAGTGTATTGAAATGACTTCTACAAATTGCAGCATTCCCGCGGCTCTCCCGTGGGATCCAGGGGTGCGTTTCCCAAACAACAACGTAACTCGCTGATTAACCACCATAGTAGCCTACGATGTATTCTTTTGGAAACGAACTAGCTAGTCACGACTGTTTCCCGAACGCGGCCAGTGTTGTGCCGAATTCTGCACCCCTAATGTTTGTATGGAATTGGGTGGGGGTGGGGTTAGGATTAGCGGTTGGGTTGGGATTAGGCAATCAGGCAGCGACTTCAAGGGAAAGTAAAGAAGGGGTGCATAATCTGGCAAGGGGGGCAGAATTCGGCAGAACACCGGTATTAATGACGTCACACGCATGTGGTGGAGGAATAACTTCTGCTATTTAACTGATTAGAGATCTCTAAGATGCTACTGTATTGAATATGGCATTTACTGACTAATTCGCTATTCTTTGTTCCCTGTCATTTTGCTTTATTTGATGTTCAAAGCATCGCAGGTTCCCTCTAACGTCATACGCAGGGGTTCCCTTTTCAATAACGGTGCATACAATGGACGAGTAATTTATATTTGGATAGAATGGAAAATACAGATAGTAGCCTACTGCATGTTAGCTGGCTTGTTGTGCCCAAGAGCATATTTATTTAAGCCCATATGTCTTAATAACAAGAAACTATGCTTCTAACCACAGGTCGAGAGCTGCAGTTGCAACCACGTCAGTTTGTGACGCTGATAGCGAACGTTCGTTTGAACTGTTTTCGGAAAAGCACCGAATCGTTGAACTATGCTGGTAACGACGGAACTTGCGACCATAGTTGGCTAGATGCTTTTGGGAAACGCACCCCAGAACAGGCAGTTTGTCGATCAGTGACAGAGCAGAAAAGGGAGGGAGCAAAGCAAAGAGTTGATGCGCTGTCCTTGAAAGACGTTCAACTCGGTTTTTTTCATATTTTGCTTATAGCCTATGAACCATTTCAACGGCTATTCGTTCATGTAAGGAAGTGACGTCTTTGGTCCTTCGACGTTTCCGGTTAGTTGACGCGCACATTCAAAACATTGGCGGGAGACGGTTTCTACACAGTGATATTGCGACAGTTTATTTATTCTTGCGATTAAAAAATGGCAAAATTAAAAACTAGATCATGTTGTTCGGTGGTTGGATGCTCTCTCAGGCCAGGAACTAACTTGCTGTCGGAAATTAAAGTGTTTAGATTTCCGAAAAACAAAACACAACGAGACGCTTGGATTGCAGCAGTGAAGAGAGAGGGCTGGAGACCGACTAGCAACTCGAGAATATGTAGCACACATTTTGTATCTGGTAAGTAAACTAAGTTTTTGTAAGTGATTAATTATTTTACTATATTAATTTGTATTCCCATATGTTTAACTAGTTATGCAACGTTATGCTGATCTAAATTTGAGCTAGCATTGTGGCTGCTCATTATTGTTTTCATGCAGATTGCTAGCGTTAGCATTTTGATATGGTTGTAGTAAAAAAGCCATTTTATTTCCTTTTTCATTTCTAAATATTCTGCTGTTATTAGGAAAGTAGCAGTTTACATTAGTTGTCTAGCTATCTCTGCAGCTGACAGATGCAATGTGTAACACTTTAGAATATATATATTTTTTTGTGTAACATTAGCTAATTGCATTACTTCACAAAAGGTAAACATTTTTCCACTTTGTTAATGTTAATTCCATCATGCACTAATGTAAAAATTACATTATTATTTGTAACATTTAATTTAACTAGCCTGGTTAAGTTAAATATTACTTAAATATTGAAGAAATATTCTTTAATTTAAAAAATGGGTTTAATTACTGTGCGATTTAATGTTTTAATCCGATTTTACCATATGATAGAATTTTGTTAATTCACAAACAAGTAATACTGTTGAACATTTGATGACATTATGAACTTTTGTAAATTTATATAAATTAATTTATATAAATAAATAAATGCTGTAAAATGTTAATAGTTTTTTCATGATACTTAAAATATTTACTAATTTAAGACCCTATTAAAAGTGTTAAAGGGTGGCATGCGGTGGTCACAACTAGTTCGTTTTTGTTTGTAGATATCAATTGAATATCTACAAATTGAGACCACTCAGTTGCTAGCATTAAATTAAGTGTTAATACAATAAAAAAAAAAATTCATGTTCATCATTCACCAAAATGCTCTTGGCTTTTGTTCAATGTTCATAATCTACACTGCAAAACAAAATGTATTTTTGCCTTGTTTCCAGCCCACATATCTAAAAATTATTGTTGTCTTGTCTGAAAAAAAACAGTCAAAATTGAGTTTTTGCTTAAAACAAGCAAACTGATCTACTAATGGGGCAAGAAAAATAACCTTGTCTTTGGTTTGAAAAAAAGTATCTTCCTTACCCTATTGGCAGATTATTTTACTTGTATTTGACTCAATTTTGACTTTTTTTCCTCCAAAAACAAGACGATACTTTTTACTTTAGTAAATGCTTCTTGATATAAGAATTGTTAGATATTTGGACTGGAATCAAGTCAAAAACAATTGTTTTTTTTTTGCAGTGTACCAGCGATGTGTGAAATCTGTAGCTTATCCCAATAATGTTTTTTCTACTTTTGTCTTTAGGCAAGCCATCAGATGACCCTCTAAGTCCAGACTACATTCCATCAAAGCTTCCACACAGAGCTGACCACTCCAGAAAAATGGACCGATATCAGAGGTCTCTGAGACGAGCATCAGAGGTATATGAGATGAGCACTACAGTTAAGCCAACGGAGGAAGTAGAGGACATGGACACAGATGTAACAGAAGTTAAGTCCTACAGTGTGTATATGTGTGTTGGAACAGATCTCACTATGAGGGATATTGAAGACATGGAGAAATTGAACACATCTTACAAAAAGCAAGTCGGAAGTCTAGAGTCAAAAGTTCAAACACTCACCCGTGAGAGGAAACAACTGAAATCCGATGTGGATTTAAAGGATGATCAGATCATTCACTTCTACACTGGCCTTCACTCCTCCAAAGTCTTCTTCGCTCTTCTGACATATCTCACCACTGCTTGGAGTCCGAGAACACTGAGTCCTCCAACAGCTCTCCAGTTTTACTTAGTCTTAATGAAACTGAGACTTGGCCTCACTCATAAAGATCTTGCCTTCAGGTTTCATTGCAGTTGTGCAACAATCTCTAGCGTATTTCATGAATGGTTGAACATAATGGCACAGCATTTCACCTCTCTAATTCATTGGCCTTCAAGGGAAGAAATTAAAAAGAATCTTCCTACCCTGTTCAGAAGCCCCCCTTTCAACTCAGTGAGGTGTATCATAGACTGCAGTGAGATATTCATTGATCGACCAACATCACTCAGTGCAAGAGCAATGACCTACTCCAACTATAAATCCTACAACACCATCAAATTCCTGGTTGGCATCAGTCCAACAGGGTCAATCACATTCCTTTCCAAGTCTTGGGGTGGGAGAGCCAGTGACAAAACAATCACCAAATCATCTGGTTTAATTGATCTTTTGGAAGAAGGAGACATTGTCATGGCTGACAGAGGGTTTAGTTTCCCCGAGTATTTTGCTGCAAAAGGGGTCCAGCTACTCATGCCAGCTTCAACTCGTGGAAAGACACCGCTTTCAGGACAGGAAGTGTCCGTGTCACGTCACATGTCAAGGATGAGGATTCATGTGGAAAGAGCTATTGGCCGCATAAAAAATTACTCTATTTTGCGACAAACACTCCCCATAAACTTGGTCAAGCGAAGATCCAAAGACACGGTGGCAACAGTTGATAAAATATTACTAGTATGTTCTGCATTGTCTAATTTGGACAAGTCATTAATTCAGTAGAGAAAAAGATATCATAGACACTGACAAGTAGTTAGAAAACCTTTGTTTTTTTTATATAGATTTAATTTATTGAAACTGTGTACATCATTAATATTAGTAGCAGATTTAGCACATGAAAAGGTGCACTGTATATGTCATTTGTATATACATTTTTCTTTGACTTGTGTTTGATCTTTAATGATTTTCTAACTATCTACAGTTAAACATTTGTTTGTTAACTCAAATATTTACTGTCTTGCAATTTATTAAATGTATTCAAAATTAAATTAACTTTTAACAGATTATTTAGAAGGCTGTGTATGATATCACGTTTATGTGGCTTATGGCAAACACGCTGAACAAAACCATTGGTCACCAGGATGCCTTTTTAAGCCTACACATTTCAGATGAAACGCCTTGTGAAAGACAGAGCACTGTGTGACAGATGTTTTAGACATTCTTTTACACAAACAGGAAGCCTCTGCGATCAGAAATAGTTTCTTCTATTACTTCTATCTATAGTGCTAGATTTCCCTGTGAGTTTAAACAGTGTGCAACTGTCTGCCCTGAAGTAGTATCTAGTCTTCAACTTGGCCCTGACATTCCAGTACTCTTCAGAGAACTCTGAGGTTTGACAAGAAAAAATCTTCTGAGGCCTGTTCTGCAAAACAACAAGTTTACTCTTACTGTGTAAATGAAAATCTGTTTTACTCTCAAATTACAACAGTATGATATTTTATATCATGTTCACACACTGCCTATTTTTTTACTTCCGAGTACTGACTTTCACTTCATGCATAGTACTTGCATGGTCCTTTTTAAGCTACAATTTTTCCCCAGACTTTTAGAAATCCTTGCTATTACTGATGGCTGTCTGCATCAGGTATGGTACATACTTTGCAAATACAAAGTTATAAGGGGCATTATGCATATTTTTGAGTGTATGTCAGGTGCATACTTGGCATTTTATTTCAAGTGTAGTAGGTGGGCAGCACTTGCAATGGACTATTCCATCTGGGCTGGCTCCTAAATGTGGAAACTTTGGATTTACTACTAACCCAACTTCTTTCACCCTCAAGCTGTTATGACAAGTCATCTGGTTTGAAGTAAAGGTTTCTCTAGCTAGTTTTTCATTGTTAGCTTTTATACAAAAAGCCTGCTCGGTGAGACTGGTGTGACTACAGTGGATGTGATGGGATCCCTATTTTGAATTGCTCTTTGTCTGACAGGTTTGGAAAAGTCAATGTCTGCCACTGGTTTTGGATCAATCTAAAACAAAGTGGGATTATACACTGACTAATCTGCTTTTATATAAAACCAACAACACGTGATGAATTAGAATGTAATGTTAGTTAGATAAAAAAAAGAACACGTTTGAATTGCATGCACCTTCTTGTTTATACGTGACCACACACAGGGCTCAGATGTTACAGATGGAGCGTTCAAACCCTCTCTCACACACTGTTCCACCGCAACAAGGATCGCAGCAACATGGCAACACACTTCACCTAATCTAACCACAAACATTTAAAAATGTATGGAATAATTATGTATGCAGTAAGTTATACAACTTAACAACATAATTAATTTATTAGAATTCAGTTAGCAACGTAAGTTATTATTAACATAGACATACAGGCTTAACTTACCCAGCCATGCAAGTGCAATGCCCACTAATGACCTCCCCGGTCACCTTAGCAACGAACCAAGCAGAGTACGTTTTTGACAACGTTTGACTTGCTCCAACCTCGCCAAACACAAGATAAACGTCGTCCACATTGTATGAGCAAATGCTTCCAACTTTTCCGCTAACGAAGTAATTGTAGGCATCCAGACTACGATATGCCTTTACCGCTTCTCTTGTGTAGACGCACTCGGTCTCAACCAGATAATGATACACGTCTGGATACGTTATTTTAGGTAAACGTTTAACGTTCTGAGTGAAAAGTTGTCGCCTCAGTGTCTGATTTAAGGGGTTCAGTAATTCAACTTTATCGTCTATTCTTAGTTTTTGAACATCTTAACTGTTCTGTTTTAGCTAAACTTAAAAAGTATGTACTAGTCATTTTGTTTTGACAGGTCTGTGATTTAAAAATGGCGCTACCGGAAATGCTTCAGGACCTGACATGCGCAGTAGCGTTCCAACGCCGTTGTTATTGTTTACATCCTTGAAATGGTCTTATAGATATATTTTAAATGACAGATGTCATATTTATTTATTTATATTTCTCAGCGACAATTTTCCTACTGCTAACTGCAAAATGTTAAACGAATTTTGTATTTTGACAAGACTAAAATTACAAATAGGCTACAATTTTTGTACAACATAAGCACGATTTTGTTTCACTGCAAAACTTTTTCCTATTGTGTTGACATGCAGAATTGTATCTTGAAAAAATGAATACAAATAATTAGCTAAAATTTCTGTACAACCTACATTTTCATTTTCTCTGTGACACTTTTTTCCTGCTGTTGACAGCAAAATGTTAAACGATTTTTGTGTCTTGACAAGACAAATAAAAGTGGGAATGGTCGGGTCGGGAAGAAAATGATTCTAAGCGGACCGCGCGTGAACAAAGAGTGAATATATCGCGTGAGAGGGTGGGTAGGCCCTACTGAATATAACCTTGTGGGAGCAGGATGAAAAAAATAACCCGAAAAAATTCAACTTTTTAATTAAAAAAACAAACAACCAAGCCCTGCCTAGATTTAACCAAGTACCGCTAAAGTAACGTAACTCATTACTTTCCCTAAAAAGTAACTAAGTTCCGTAATTAGTTACTTTTTTAGGGAGTAACTCAATATTGTAATGCATTACTTTTTGAAAAGTAACTTTCCTCAACACTGAATATAATATCATTATTTGTGGTATGGTACCTTACAAACAATACACATTAAACAAAATTGCTTTTAGTGTAGCATTTATTACATAATTTTTTGTTAAATATAAGTTGCTCTATTTTGTTACTGAGTATTTTTTGTAATAGTAGATAACATTGTAGCTTGACCAAAATCATAATACACACCTTATCTCGTGGTGTTAGCATTAAAACAGATTATACTGGTTTTACATGCAATCAGGTTGGTCTTATAACTAAAGAAAAGACTTATCCGAGCCATGTATGGGGTTCACAGTCTGATTGTCCAGATTTTAACTCAACATGGCAACAGGTGGAAGTCTACAAGAAAAGATTTCTATCGTACATTTACAGAACAAAATGTGAGGTACGTTGAGCTCCCATTTTGGTCTTTATATGATAATGCACTCAGAGTTTGTTGAGAATTAAGAGAAATGGGGCGACATGGGGTCTGTACCACAAACTTTCACACAACCTCCAACAAACAAAAGGGGGAAGTACCTCTGTGTGACTGGCCCACAGCAACTTCCTGTTTGTGATTATGTAGCCAAAAACAAAGCCTGTAAGGGAACCGTCCTGTAGTTACAGCTCTATGGTGCATTACATGCACGCTGGGTGTCTGTCCACACGCTGTATCTCTGTACAATGCTGGGAAGCAGCTGTGGCCTCTCTAAAACAGACAACCAGTCAGTAAACATTTCACAGGTTTTTAGTTAGAAATGTTGGGCTTTTGAATCCTAAATAAGAATTTTACTATCTGCTTCACTCATATCTTGTCCTTTGCAACACATATCTAAAAGAAGCCCATGTTTTAAAATGTTCTCATAGTTTAAACTGTAAGAAGCCAGACATCTACTGTTGGAAGAATCCAGAGGAGCAGGATGTATATATCAATCGCTGATTCACTAAGGAAGCTATTAGTCTACAATAGAACCACAATAGGACATTGTAGTAATTTTTGGTGGGCTGTCCTCCAGCAATACCAAATCCTTGTATGCAGATCCCACAGACAGCCTTGAAGTTACAATGGCAGGATTCATTCAGTAAAACAGGAGACATCAGATAATAAGCATCAGGCATAAACCTGATACGAAGTGATTTAGATTGCATGCTAATGTTCAAAAATTTTTTTAAAGAAATGTATACTTTTATGCAGCAAGGGTATATTAACAAACGTGACAGTAAGGACTTTTACAATGCTAAAAAATATTTATATTTCAAATAAATGTTGTTTTTCCATATATAAAAAAAATCATATAAACATTTATCACGGCTTCCTCAAAAATATTAAGCAGCACAGCTGTTTTCAACAGTAATAATAATAAAATATGTTTATTAAGCATCAAATTAGCATATTAGAATGATATCTGAAGTATCATGTGACACTGAATCCTGGAGTAATGGCTGCTGAAAATTACATGAATTAAAATATATTAAAATAAAATATAAATTGTAATATAAATTGTAACAAATAAATGCAACATTGGTAAGCAAACGAAAACATAAAAAACCTGAATCGACCACAAACTCTTGAACTGTAGATGATAGAGAAACGTCTTCTAAAAGCAATTGGATTTTCATGTTGATGCTAAACAATAACATAAAAAAATACTTTATTTGGGCATTTCTCCTATTCAGCAGACATCCATACAGACGTCAGATTTCTCAGAAGACTAATGGTGTGTAATCCATAATTACCTCCTTAACAGCATCTTTGTAGTTGCTGCAAAGAAAAGTATTGAGTTTAAGTAAATACTGTAAATAATATCCTATCTTTTGGCACACACAGTAGTTAAGTCTTTTGCACATCCTAAAGCTATTTACGCCTCTGACCCTCTGTGAAGTGTTTGGTGATTAGTGACACTTTGCCAGAGTGTGAACACAGCAAGAGAGACCTTCACCTTCACTGGCCAGGTGTCCCATCCGTCTATTGGTGTAAACCAAGGTTTCTCAATCCATTCGTGCAGGACTCCCTGTAAGGCAAAGTATAGGCGCCTCACTAATCTCACACACTACTACTAACAAGCTGCTGACCTGAATCAGGTGTGCTAGAGCTTCAGGAATCCACAAGACCAAACAATAAATCCTTTCTAGTCTGTTTATGGGGTTTACCTCTAATCACCCACTGTAGCTACAGTATGCACAACAGTACAACCATGTCTGCATAGCATCAAGAATTATCAGTTTATTTATGAAAATATAGAAACAACAGGAACTGTGAACTGGTGTGGTATTTTCGTCCCAGTGTTTTCTTTATGCAGGACATTCACACAGTGCTCTGTCCATTATCTGTCTCACCAACACGTTTGCCTCCTCAGTTAAGTTCATAATAAGTTCAAAGTTTTTACAGTTTTATGTCTATCTCTAGTTTGTTTATATCTTCCATTCAATCATTTTAAATGTGTCAGTAAACAATAAACTTATTTTTGAAGATAATTGTTTCTGTGCTATTCCGAGCCTATTCAAAAACGAAAATATTCAGTAACAATTTAGTATGGGACCAATTCTCACTATTAACCTATTGGCTGTATTTATACTTATAAAGCACATATTCTGGATGGCCATATTCTACATCCCTAATTCTACCCAATACCTAAACTTAACAACTACCTTACTAGCTATTAATAAGCAGCAAATTAGGAGTTTATTGAGGCAAATTCATATTAAAGCTTTGTTAATAGCGAGAATTGGACCTTAAATTAAAGTGTGACCAAATTCTCGCAATCAGCCTCATGTTGCTCCAAACCTTTATGGATTGTAGAACACAAAAGAGGATATTTAAAGTTTTTGTTATCACTGACTTCAATTGTATGGTCTTTTAATTAAAAGAGAAAATCCTTAAATACCATTATTTGCATGATTAAGGCACTGTATTGTTTATCAACACCACAATAAGTATTGTCACAGATTTTTAGATGATAGATTTTTCTTTCATTTAAACAATCAAGTTTATGCATGAAAGGGACAGAAAAAAGTTATAAAAGCTGTCACTGGGGCAGTGCCTTTTCAGTAGGTACACATTTGTACCTAAAAAGTTCATACTGATACTTTAAAAGAACATAATTTAGTACCTAAAGTGTACATATTAGTATCTAAAAAGTACAAAAGTGCACCTTTTGAAAAGGTATTGCCTTTTGTACTGTGTAGTGTATTACCTCTAACGTTACTTTTATTGTATAAAACTTGTCAGATTGTCAAATGTTTTTATTAATAATATATCTTTGTTGATAATAAACAATATGAGTTCCAAAACAATTGTGGGAAACAATGATTTTTATCTCTGATGTGCCTCTTATGAACTGTACTCCACTCAAGAGTTTTCTTTCCACTACAATACGATAATTACTTTGCAGTATGCTACTTCCATATTCATTTGTTTATTAATAAATACCAGTGTGAATAAGTCTGTACGTCCATAGAATGAAACATGCACTAGTTTGAGGGTGAGTGGTGATATATATCTTCATATGCTTATTAATAATCATTGTAAGTCACAAAGTATACTGTCAGAAATCTTTGGAGTGCTATTGTGAGGGAAAATATTTGAAATGTTTTCAAGTGGGCCATTTAGTACTATTTGAGCTGCTTGCTAATGTCACTTTCCCATCTAAAAGCCTTGACGGATTATCCTGACACATAAAACCTCTATAAATATCCAATTAGAGGGTCTTTAGTCATAGAAAACTGTAGTAGCACAGAGTGCCGCCTGGAATGTTGTGGTTTGTGGGTTTCACTCGATCCCCAGAGATATGCACAGAAGTCCACAGAAGTCTTTTAGCATGATACAACTGGTGTGAAAAACACCACAAATGCTTTTTAATAGACTCATTTGGTTCAGGAATTTGGGGTTATTGGTGTTTCATGACTTCCTGGTGATAGGAATAATAAAAAAAGTTGTTAAAAAAAAAACCTCAGTTATTCCAAAAGCTGTATTTCTTTCTTCTGCTGAACACAAAAATAAATATTATGTTTTAATGTTGATGATAGTCATTGTTTTCCACACTATGGGAAAAATACTATGGAAGTCAATGGCTACCATCCACTGTTTGGTTACCAAATGTTTTCATTTGTGTCAAACTTGTACAGGTTTGGAACAACTTGAGGGCGAGTAAATAATGACAGAATTGTAATATTTGGGTGAATTGTCCCTTTAACTGTTCCCCGAATTCATTTCACCACGTATGTCAGGCTCGTCTCCGTTCTCTGAAGTGATTCATCAGATTTAAAGAGTCATTTATGAAATGGATTCTTTAAAAGTGAGCTGGCTGGTGTAGGAGTCATTTATAAACACATAGACTTAAAACAAGCTGCGTACTTGTCAAAACAGAACACACAAATTGAAACGCAAACAAAGGTCAAACATTGCATGCACATGCAGGTGCCAGATAGGATGTCAGTTCTCACGCTTCTGATGTCAGCTTTGAGTGTGGGAAATGTTTCTGCATGTCCACACACAACTCCAATTATCTCCTTATCGTGAGCACCTCCTCTGCAGTCTTTTAGTTTCCCCTGGCCCTCAGGTCACACTACATCTTGAGACATTGCCCGCACACCCTCACCTTACCTGAAGCCTTTTGACATACAGACACAAATACACACATACAAAGGTTTATAGGATTTGAAACACAAAACTCTGCCTGTGGGGGCTAAAATATCACTCCCTTTGCTTACTAATTCTACAAATACATCAGTCCTCTTATATGTGATTACGCTCCAGAAAGGCACAGTTATTATTTTTTTTCCTTAATACAACTTTAGAACAATTTATGAATTTGGTCTTTCATGCCAGTGATTTTTTATGCAGGACATTCACATTAAGTGCTTTTTCCATTATCTGTCTTTGACCATTACACTAGTTTTGTGTCCTCAGTGCTTAAGTGTCGTAATAAGTTTAAAGCAATTTACAGTTTTATTTGTCTATCTCTACTTTTACTGTGCTATTACTAAGCCAATAGCTCACACAAAAATAAATATTTGGTCATAATTGACTCTCTGTTATGTCATTCTTTCTTCTGTGTAACACCAAAGATTGGTGACCAAACCGTTTTGGTCTCAACATATCTTGTACATTTCTTAACATACAACTCCAGAACATTTTATGACCATTATTTATTTCCAGAAGATTTAATATTTCAGCTGTTTTGTAAGCGATAAACAGGACAAATATTTAAGAATGTGGCCTGTTCAACCTGATCTCAAGAGAAAACGTAACTTTTTACTTTGTTCATTTGATTTTTATAGTTTTTAGTAAAAGCTGTAAGTAGAACGTTCGGAAATGTATGAATGATGTATGAAATGAATCCATATGAACTCACAACTAATTCGTCAAAACGTAAATTAATTATGAACTTCTATGAGTGAGTTAACACAGATTTGATGTCATTTGGTCTGCTGACTAAATATTGCACTTATTTTCATCTAAATTACTTCTATTTTAACTCTTCAGGAGAATGACGATTATACAAGGCTTCACTCCTTACACATTATAATACTAAAAGTCCCTTTTAAGGGCAAGCCTGCCATCTTGATTCCCATCATGTAATATTAAAAAATACGAGATGCGAGATGCAATACGATGAAAACGGCTGAGCCTATAGGCAACTGATTGGCAGCTTCATCACAACAATGCGCCTAACCATGCATCACCTCTCGCGCAGAGCTTTTGGAGAAACATCAAATCACCCGGGTGACTCAGCCCACCCAAGTGTGCATTTAAGAGTAAATAATCAGACAACGTTACAATTTCCTCCATTTGTTTTAATATAAGTGGTTAGTCTACTCCATAACAATACATTCATTCTCCGATATTGATTTTTTCAGGAACTATACATCATCGGTATTCTAAAAAAATAAACACTGTAAAAGTTGATCAATGTAAATGTATGCAGTTTTCCATCAAAACTGCTGCTTCTGTCTTTTCTTAACTTGTCATAACCTGAGTGCTCATTGGCCAAGATTAAATGTAGTTAACTTTGAAGTGTATGTGCTCTCAAGCAGACTTACTACAGATCATTCACGGTCTGAATAGTGTTGCTTTCATCACTGTCAGGAGATGATTCTGTAACATATAATTTCAGCCTAACTTCAAAGCATGTCTGTTTTCTCTGCCTGATACTCCAAAGATCTGCTATATTCCTCTTGTGGTTCACATCTATGGAGCACAGGGACTTTCCAGTTGTGTTCGGAGATAGTGAGAACGTGAATAACCTTTGTGTGTTGTGATTCATCGCTGCATGTTCTGACTTTGCATTGCTCAATTCCATAAAAAAAATAGATTGCAGCGGCCTAATTTTGTAGGTCCGTGGAGATGTAATTAGGACCTGACTAGAGTTCTCATCTCTTAATGAAATTAAGACCTTTTCCCTTTTGCGTTTTGCTGTTATTTTCATGTTTACAATACTGGTCAGTGTCAAAAACATACTTTTTTATTTTTTATTTAGGGGCATTATCTGAGCCATGAACAGATTTTCACAAGCATTTATACTTTATTTATTTATTTATTTAGTAATTTAGCAGACGCTTTTATCCAAAGCGACTTACAAATGAGGACATTATAGAAGCAATCAAAACCAACAAAAGATCAACAACATGCAAGTGCTATTACAAGTCCTGGTTAGCCTAACGCAGTACACGTAGGAAGGTTTAAAAAAAAAAATGTTTTTGTTTTTTTTAAGAAAACTAGTATGTAAAATATAGCAAAATGAAACTTAGTGTTAGTTTTACAAGAAAAGCTAGCAGTTAGAGATTAAATATGCAATTGATAGAGGATCAAATGTTTCTGTTTTTTTTTAATAAAAAGAAGACAGATTAGATCAAATAAAAATAGAATAGAGAGCGCTAGAGTTAGAGGGTCAAATAATGTGTTTTAGCCGTTTCTTGAAGATGGGTAAGGATTCAGCTGCTCGGATTGAGTTGGGCAGGTCATTCCACCAGATGGGAACAGTAAATCCATCTTTCGGATGAGATGTTAAACCGAGGTCCTGACTCTCTGTGGTCATTAAAAATCCCATGGCACTTCTCGTAAAGAGTAGGGGTGTAACCCCGGTGTCCTGGCCAAATTCCCACCACTGGCCCTTGTCAATCATGGCCTCCTAATAATCCCCATCCACTTGATTCGCTCTATCTCTCTCTCCTCTCCACCTGTAGTTTGGTGTGTGGTGAGCGCACTGGCGCCGTTGTCCTGTGGCAGCCGTCGCATCATCCA
Organism: Ptychobarbus kaznakovi; assembly: GCA_027422405.1. NCBI lineage: Eukaryota > Metazoa > Chordata > Actinopteri > Cypriniformes > Cyprinidae > Ptychobarbus > Ptychobarbus kaznakovi. The sequence goes on along the minus strand of CM049797.1, from coordinate 17,533,743 downwards.
AGTGGATGCTGCACACTGGTGGTGGTTGAGGAGAGACCCCCCACATGATTGTAAAGCGCTTTGAGTGTACAACAATACACAAAAAGCGCTATATAAATGCATCATTCTATATAAATGCATCATTCATTCATAAATGAAAAAGTCTGTGAAAGGGATTTTGTGCCTCTTTGGGATTATACAGTAATGCGTTGTTCACTTGCAGAACGCACGCTTCTAGAGGGCATATAAGTCTGAAGTAATGAATTTAGGTAAAGGGGTGCAGAGCCAGAGGTGGTTCTGTAGGCAAACATTAATGCCTTGAATTTAATGCGAGCAGCTATTGGTAGCCAGTGGAAATTGATGAACAGAGGTGTGACGTGCGTTCTTTTCGGCTCATTAAAGATGAATCTTGCAGCAGCGTTTTGGATTAATTGTAGAGGTTTGATGGAACTGGCTGGAAGACCTGCCAAGAGAGCATTGCAATAGTCAAGTCTGGACAGAACAAGAGCCTGAACAAGGAGTTGTGTTGCATGTTCCGAGAGAAAGGGCCTGATCTTCTTAATATTATATAATGAAAATCGACAGGCCCGGGCAGTTTTAGTAATGTGGTCTGTGAAATTCAGCTTATCATCAATCACAACTCCAAGGTTTCTGGCTGTTTTTGAAGGAGTTATGGTTGATGAGCCTAATTGGAAGGTGAAATTGTGATGAAACGATGGGTTTGCTGAAACCACAAGAAGTTCTGTCTTAGGTTGAGTTGAAGGTGATGGTCCTTCATCCAGCAAGAAATGTCTGCTAGACATGCTGAGATGCGAGCAGCTATCATCAGATCATCAGGATGGAATGAGAGGTAGAGTTGAGTGTCATCAGCATAGCAGTGATATGAAAAGCCATGTTTCTGAATGACAGAACCTAGTGAAGCCATGTAGACAGAAAAGAGAAGTGGTCCAAGAACTGAGCCCTGTGGCACCCCTGTAGCTAGATGTTGCGACTTGGATACCTCACCTCTCCAAGATACTTTGAAGGACCTATCTGAGAGGCAAGAGTCAAACCACTGGAGTGCGGTTCCTGAGATGCCCTTTCTCAATAAGGTTGACAGGAGGATCTGGTGGTTGACCGTATCAAAAGCAGCAGACAGATCCAGCAATATAAGTAATGAAGACTTGAAAGCCGTTCTTGCAAGTCTTAGATCTTCAACAACTGAGAGCAAGGCAGTTTCGGTGGAATGTCCACTTCTGAAACCAGATTGGTTACTGTCCAGGAGGTTGTTCTGTGTGAGAAAGGCAGTGACTCACACGTTCAAGTGTTTTTGCAATGAAAGGTAGAAGGGAAACCGGGACATTTTCACTTAGGAGTGTACTCACTTTTGTGGCCAGCGGTTTAGACATTAATGGCTGTGTGTTGAGTTGTTTTGAGGGGACAGAAAATGTACACTGTTATACAAGCTGTACACTCACTACTTTACATTGTAACAAAGTGTCATTTCTTCAGTGTTGTCACATAAAAAGATATAATAAAATATTTACAAAAATGTGAGGGGTGTACTCACTTCTGTGAGATACTGTAAATAAAGGTGACTTTATTTTATATTATGTAACACCTGGTTAATTTTTTTACTCCTGCCTCATTTTAAAGATGTAACTGTAAAGGGTATAAATATTTGTAAATGTTTGTTTGCTAATATTTAAAAACATTTGTTTAGTTAATTAAACAACGTTTCAACTGAATTCTGCAGTTGTATTACAGATGTAATGTTTTTCAACTAGCTTTAAAGGGATAATTCACCGAAATTTTTTAATTTTCTGTTAATTTACTGACCCTCAGGCCATCCATGATATAGGTGACTTGCTTTAGGTGCCTGTATGCTTAGTGTGTGTATTTTTTTTTATAAGTGCAGACTGTTATTAAATAAAGGCTATTGTGTGTTGTAATGTGTGTTTTTAGTGATTGAAAAACACCAGTTAATATTTTTTTATAATCTTGTTAAACTATACAAATATATAAAATGTAATAACTAGTTCCACAGCAATTTCGTATGGTGCCCAAATAATAAATCTTAGTTGAGGTAACCAGTTTTGGGGAAAGTTACTTTTAAAAATAATGCATTACAATATTGTGTTACTCCCTAAAAAAGTAACTAATTACGTTACTCGGTTACTTTTTATGTAAAGCAATGCGTTACATTACTTTTGCGTTACTTTTTAAATATGAGCAGGGCTTGATTGTTTGTTTTTAATACAAGAAGTTCTATTTATAGCAAATGTAAAGCCTTTCACACCAATACTACAGGTACTGAATAAACCTCATGCTGAAGGAAAAGTAAATTCACGTCTGTACAGTAGAACGCAGAAAAAGAAGGTTCAACACTCTTCAGCAATAAAAAAACAACAACGAAGCACAATTGTTAGTTTATCTAAAGTAATTTTTGCTTATTAGTATGGTTGAACTGGATCATCAAAGGTCAGCAGCAAACACATTGGTTAATAAAATGAGATTGGATATATTTGTGTTTAACATATTTCATTATTGCAGGTTTTCGTCATATTCTGAGTTTGCATTTCACTGTTTTAATTAATTTTGATGAATACTGAATCTGTTCTTTGCGAGTGGGATGAATTAATACACATTCACATTTAGTCTAGATTAGAACTACAGTAAGATCATGTTCACACAGTGCACTGTCAGTCAATAAATGGAAAAAAAGTAGCTGGCGTTACTTTTTTTTAAAAGTTACTCGGATTTTCTAGTAAATTACAAAGGTAATGCGTTACTTTACTAGTTACTTGAAAAAAGTAATATTATTAGTAACTCGCGTTACTTGTAATGCGTTACCCCCAACACTGGAGGTAACATATAAAACACATTGAGTAAATGGTTAAATTTTAATTGACATAACTTGCTGTAGTTTTTTAAATGTTTGACCAATTAAAACATTTGAACTGAATGGACTATATAACTAGTTCAGTAAAGGTTGATCATACTACAAAATAACAATTCACTTAAGAGAGAAATTGACAGAACGTAAAATTTCTGTGGGACTATTACTAAATAATAATTAGCCTAGTTGAAGCAGCTTGATTTTTTTTATAGTGTTGGCTTTAATCAAGATCCATATATAACTCGACATGGCATGCGTTGTCTTTCGATAATGACTGAAGTAGTTTAAACAGCATCGACTAATTTGGTTCTGAGATTTTCCCGCTTACATGTTTTGAAATCCCCAACCGAGTTTAAAGGGAGGGCGTGTTTTCCCACTGCGATTTCAGAAAGTTTGTCAAGTAAATGAATAGCCAGCCAGGGCTACAGCTCGCGAAGTGTTGTGCGGAAGGAGCCTCTGGATGAGAGCAGAGAATGAAGCCTTGAATACATGATCTCTCTCATTCACTCAGCTGAGACTGCACGAGCAGCACCGGAGTTCGCGAGCACAAGCCACAAGTGCTGTTTTTGGATCTATTTTTTATACTTTCGTGATTCATTTCCTTTTCTTGAACAGACCAATGTTGGATATATGTTAATCCTGCGTGGAATCCCACAACTATCCATAAGAAGGAATGCATCTTTTCCTCGTGAAACTAATTCTTCTGATATCACCCTTTACTTTGACGCAAGGTACGTTTCATTGTAAGATGCTTTCTTCATTAGCCACAAGTAGCAATTTATATTCTAACATTAGGCCATGATTACCACGATTTCTAATAAACAGTCTACGTTTATTAGGCTACTGACATTTATTGTAAAATGAAAGACCTTGTCCGAGAAGAAAGTCACTTGTTGCGCATTGATGTCAGTACACAGCCTATTCACTTGTTTCAAACGGCATAAAGAGCAGACATGAGAAATCGATTTGATATTCTGTAGACTTCACCTTTGTTACCTGTAACGGTATCACGAAGTATCTATCAAAACTATGTTGGACTAACACTGCTAACTTGTCGCTAGGTTTACTCGTACGCAAAATATACATATCCAACTCTTTAGTAGGCTACACTAAAAGTTAGTTACGTTTCGTACGTTGCTCGTAATGATACAGATTTGAACGCATCCAAGTGTGTTTGAGAATCAGTTAGACCACATGGCGGTTTCGATACTACAGTTCATACAGTGCAATAGTGGCAAGTAGCCTCTAGCGCAGTTTGACTGAAGTTTCAACACTTTTGCAGTTAGATGCTACCCAACGTACATTATGGCAAGCCGTTTGTATTGCTTGCAACTATTATCTATTTTAATGTTTATGTTAATCCAATTAGGTAGTGTCTTTTGTAATTTCTTTAGTGTCTCACAAGAAGGATACACTATTCATAACATATTAGCCTAATGCTTATTCAGTTGCTTTTAGCCACTTGCCAAATAGTGACAAGTAACATTTCATTAATTTCATTAATTAAATTTTTACTCACAACTATTCACTTCTGACTAGTATGCATTCCAACTGTTTCTGGTAGCTACATATTTTATTCTAGTGTCTATTCAAGTAGCAGTATATATATATTGAAGTTTCCCTTGTACTAATCAAATCTATTTATTATAATTAGTATATTCCAGTTATTTCTAGTATTTGTTTTTTAATCTTCATAGTAAGTCCTGATTAGGCATTGTATGTGACACATAAAAAAGCTATTTAACTAATAAATAAGAAATAGTTAGTGGCCAATTAAATTGACTGTAACTATAGGAAGATATACTAGCATATAGTGAGAAAAGATATAGTCACTTTGGATTGCTTACTTGTAATTAAATACAAGTACTAGTATAGACAATAAGTAAAAGTAACAGATTAACAGATATCAATTTGTTTTAAAGAGTAAATGTTAAAACAGCTTGCCATAATAAGACATTCCCCAGAACAGCTGCAGAATGAAGAATGCTCACAGGAGTGTACTGTCAAGTCCCTCTGTCCACAAACATCACTTGAAGGTGTTAGGAGTCACACTTTCTTTCTGGTTTTTGCCCAGTATCTTACCAACTTTTGCATAGTTTGGAACCAAATTGAGAATTTAAGAATGTGTAATAAATATTATTATTAATATATATTTTTTTAAGGATGATACCACCTTTGGCAGTATATATTAGTTTTGAGATGGGAATGGGATCGACTTAATTCAATGCTCAATAGAAATGTATAACCCTGTTTCTATGTTTCCAGGCCTGGAATGCTCAGAAAAATGCCAAAATGGTGGTACATGTGAACCTACTGCAGACGGGAGGGGAGAATGCAAGTAAGTAATTGAATCAATTACATAAAATTGCAGTTTCTGAACCATATCAATACCCTGGAGGAATTTAATATATTGTTTCAGAATGGCACACATCACTGAAATGAAATTTCATTGTGATCCGGTTCTAAAGGTTTCACATTTTCAGAGATGCATTAAAAAAACATACCATAATCATACCAGAACACTAGCGATCAATTTGAATCTCAACTTTGAAAAAACAAAAGCAAAGTGTGCTTCTCTCCTTGAAGAACATGGCCTCAGCTAATGAACGACATACACAACCTCTGATGATGGTTACTCCCCCTGCTCAGGATGGTTGTGAGTACGGGCCACTTCTTCAGCCCAAGTCTCGGAGACACCCGGAGCCCTAAATCTTATTTCGCTTTTCTTTTATGGAACGACAGCTGTGGTTTGCCAGAAGCTCGGCGACCATTGTTCTCCAGTCTAGATTAATTCTGTGTGACTAATCTGTTTGAGGCTTCCCAGAATGCCTGAGGCCCCCCCTTGCGCACCCTGCCCCTGCTTCGGTGTTTTGTCCTATTTTGAATGCCCATTCACTCTCTGTGATTTACATTAGAAGGACAGATGGCAGTAGAGTGTAATTGGACTGGATGTTTTCATAATTGGTAGCATTGCACTTTTGGAAAATCAAAAGCAAACAGGTTGCCTCAGCTCGCATACCATCACATAATTTAAATTTCTCTACTGTGCTTGAACACGACGGTCGACTGCTTCTTTGCTCTAATTGTGTTGGTTGATTTTCTAATAGGGTTAACTCTCTTTGGCCCTCTGTACTTTTTACTTCAGCAGTGATGTGAATGTAGGATTGGGTTGCAAGAATTTGGCCAAGGTTTTATTGTCTTTCTCTGGCTATCAATGAGTTCATCAGGGTGGCCATGGAGGAGCACACTGGTGGAGCTCATTTGAAGCAGGATGGTGGCGGCTTTGTTTTTGGCCTCCCTCAGTGGACTGCGAGCACATGGAGCCGCGCTGGCGGTGGGCCACATCTTAATTCTGTCTGGCAGCCTCCCTGCCTCAGTCGGGCCACAAAGCCACCATTGTGCCCTATTATACACAGACTCCTCTAATTAAACATGGCGATACAAACGAAGGCCGCTCTCCCGCTCAGGATGGCACGTTACTATTCTAGTACCTTTTATCTATTGTTCAAATGCAACTGGTGGACAAACAAATGCAGACTGGTGGTCCTGCAACATGTTTGACAAACTTTGGCAAAAAGTGAGTTTGTAGGTCAGTTTTGGCCACGCTGTCCCTCTAATCAAATGGATCCATTGTGAATGCCCTCAAATGCTTTGTGACATATTTTGCCCTTTTAGTTCGCCGCACTGTAAATACTGAACATGTGCAGTTGTTCTCTTAAAGAGGTAGTTCTCCCAAAAAATGTTGTTTTGTAATTATTTATTCCCCCTCATGTTTTTCTAAAGCTGTATGACATTTTTTTCTTCTTCTGTGGAGCACAAAAGAAGATATTTTGAAAAAGTGTTTGTGCATAAATGAAAGTCAGTGGGGTCTGCACCTTTTTGACTTTGATTAGAGTTAAAATATTCTTCAAAACATCTTTTAAAAAATGTCTGAATGTAGGTTCAGTTATTTCAGTCATATTAAATACAATTTCTGAACAATATAAAAAGTACACATTATTTTGTATTAATAATTAATAATAGTATTATTAATAATTAATAATAATATTAGTAATGTTTAAATATGTATTACATAATATTTAGCTAGTTAATTGTTAGGAGACATGTTTTTTACATTACTGACAAAATATTGTTAACTGTGCATGGGCTCCTAAAACACATTTGTTTTGATTAAGAAAACTATTAAAAAGCAAGAAAATATGCAAAAACAAACACATTATAAAAACAAGTTTATTTAATTGTATTACTTATTTCTTAAAATCTGAACCCTAAAATGGCTTCTGTTGGTTTAATTTAGTCAGATTTTTTCTTGATTAAAATAAGTTAATTTAACTATAAAATACATTATAATTCATTGACAACAAATTGTGTAGTAATTTAATCTGCCACATGAAGAGTAAATCTATGGCAGCGGATATTTACACTAAGTGCAAATAACATATTTTTTATGTGATAAATGCTATTTACACCAAGTGCAAATAGCTATAGATTCTATTCTATATGTTAAAATAGCAGGATTTTTCTGCTTTTTATACTACTTATTGCAAATAGTGGCAATTATCTGAACCTCAGTATTGTACATTATACAAAATTATGCAATAATAACTTATTAAGAGTACATTTAAATTTTAATTCAAATTATTAAATGGATGCCACCTTATAAAGCCCTCCTTACACCTACCCTAAACCTACCCGATAGTTTATTTTCAACTTTTTGATTATTTCCTTCATTTTTTATTGAAAAAAAATGCCTTTCCGATGCGATATGAGATTTGAAAAGGGTTAGAGAAAAAAGTTAGCAAAAAGGCGGACACTCCGTAAATCTATACAGAAACATAAAATGTAACTGCAGGTATCATTTTAAATCAGGTGTTGTTCAGCTAGACTTATATTGTTTTGGGAAGATGTGTTGGTTCTACTTGACATTCCATGCCAGGAATAACAAACACTCATATCTGGCACTCTGACAGGCTCGTAAAGGAGTCAGTGAGTCGTTATCTTTGACGCTTTGGCAAGGCCAGAAGACCAACTGACAGTAATACAAACCAGCTTCCACATCTGAATTCCTTGTATGTATGAGGGACGGCAGATTTGAATCAAAGGGATTAGTGTTCGACAAGGAGATGAGAGATGCAAGACTGGAGGGAGATGAGGAGAAGTTCACATGCGAACTTCAGACCTTCCGACTATGTCTTTGATGGGTGGCTGTTGATGTGATGTGCAAAAAGAGCTCAGTGTCTTCCGATTGGGTCCCAATAGAGTCATAAAGATTTGACTACAGAGCTGAAAAACTGATGTCGGTGGGATAAACCTTGTTTTTATTCACCACTAACATGTATCCATCTAATAATTTGTCTCATACTCAGAGCTTAGTAACATAATTGCAGTTTAGATCAAGTGTTTGTGGGTTGGAGTTATTACATCTTGTCCCTCGCCTTGAAAAATATGGACTACAGAAGTCAGATGTTGCCTAGCATGGACAATGTTTCTGAAATCCTCATTTGTCTCTATTTTTCAACTAGACTTTTCAAAACTTGCAGTGACATTTTGCCAATATACCTTCATTATTTTCTAGTCGGTTACTAAAGTGAGTCTGTTTATGAATGGTTACCAAGTTATTTATTTATTTGACCTTAGATACACTAAAACAGTAACATTGTAAAACATTACAGCAATATAAATAAACTGTTTATTATTATTATCAATGTTCAAAACAGTTGCTGCTTAACCTTTTTTGTGGAAACAGTGCTATTTTCAAAATTCTTTGATGACTAGAAAGTTCAAAAGAACAGTATTTACTTGAAATATAAATTTTCTGTTATGTTATAAATTACCATCACTTTTGATCCATTTAATATGTCCTTGCTGGATAAAAGTATTGATTTATTTAAAAGAAATGGTTCTATGCTTATCAAGAATGCATTTATTTGAACAAAGATACAGTAAAAACAGTAATATTGTAAAAGTAAATGTCCTTGCTGCAGTTACAGAATCCATCATGGATCAAAGTAATGCATTTTCCCAGTATAACAGTAATATTTTACTGTAATTTGCGTTTGTATTATTACAGAGTCTCACTGTATATTTATGATCCCTAGTTTGTAAATGTGAGCCAAAATGGTTGTAATTCACACCCTGGGCCATGTGTGGTGTGTCTAAAGCAGTAATCCAGAATGACCTCTTGATTGTGTGGGACAGTTTCAATAAATGCTCTGTTTGCTTTCTAGAGATGAGCTCCTTACTGTATTTTGATACAGGAAATGGACACCAGTGCCAAAGGAAGAGAAGTTGTAGTCTCTTATCATATCACCACAGATGACCAATGCTGAGTGTCCCATTCTTGGCATCTTTATTGCACAGCTTAATGTCTCGACCAAAGTGATTTGAAATCTGATTCTGCCCTATTTCTATCAGGAATTCAGCCAACTTTGATTGTACATTCTGTTATTGCCAGATTGTGTTCTGTATGTACAGCTGACCAAGTACAAAAAAAGCCAGCAAAACACACCAGGCGTGTGTTGTTTTTGTTTGATGCTTTTGACCTGAACCATCTGCCTGTGGAACACAGCATTACAAGTGATCAGTATCAATTTAAATAAGTCACCGTGTACGATGGTTGCTACCTACAGCATAATTATTATGGCATAACAGGGCTACGACCAATTTGGTCGCAGGGCTAATTTCTCCAGCACGAGGGCGCACCTTACGCCGTTCGAGAAAAGAAAAAAAAAAGTATCCGCGACTGAGTCTCCCTGTGCTTCAAAACATACACACATTAGGCTCATATCGTGGTTTAAACCAATCAGAGATAGTGAAGGGTGGACCCCAAACTTTTGTTTATGATCATTTTTGCTAATTGAAGCGAGATCGCGCTCACGTGAAGGAGTAGCACACGCAACATGAAAGCCCTGTTTATGACCATTAAAACATGACACTTTAGGCCTGTGGCTGTTATTTAAACTAAGTAATTTTTTATTTTATTTTGTTCTAAGATAGCCGCGTTTCTTCTATTAAGCGGCGCGCATAACGATTATTTTGATTGTTGTACCGTCTTTAGATTTATGTTTGATAATAAAATGTTGAAAGTACCATTTCCCCAGTTTGTGCGCGTGTGTGTGCGCAAGCAAGCAAAGTACACTTTGCAGACGCGTCCAAACGCAAATACACACAAAGCATAAAAACGGCCGGCTTGGAGAGTTTTTAAACACATATAAAATAACGAGAACAGTAGAAAATTGTGTGTCAATTTTTGTCTTAAAACTGGTGCTTCAAATGTTAATCAAAGAACAAAATGAAAAGAAAATCACTCACAGCTTTCTGAATAAAGTTATAGCTGAACTTTTATTGCTTTTCTTTACATTTGAACTTTCAGCTTTTGTATTTACTTAGAACATTAATGTTAGTAGACCTGGAAAAATTGAATCAAGTTTTTTTTTTATGTTTTATGGTATGACAAATGGTATATTTGTCTTTGTTTATTTGTTTCTTTGTTCATGTTCATTATCTTATGTATATAAAACACTAAAAATGTTTGCATTTACAAATTGTTTTTATATTTATTTAATTAAATACTTATGTAACTTTAAATATAAAGCAAAAAAGGTAATCAAATTATGATGTATGTATATACATATATATATATATATATATGGTATAATAATTTTATATGATGTGTGTGTGTGTGTGTGTGTGTGTGTGTGCGTGTGCAAAAAAAAGAAAGTTGCCGGAATAAGAGTAGTAATACTAAAACCTTAACGATACCCATCCCTATATACAGTTGAGCACAGACAGACCAGGTGTTTTTTTTCCTCTTTAATTTTTTTTTCATAATGTTTAGTGAAATTATTTGGTAGTCTGAGGTGATAGGGGCGCCATAAAAGGGGGTTTGAGGAGCAGACGAATCCCTTCATTTCAAATTACAGTAAGATGTTGATGCATTTTACAGTACAATTTATATTATCAGGGCTCCAGACTAACATTCGAGAGTTTTAAGTTTAAATCAGTGGAACCAGCACCTGATTTGGTAGCACTGAACATGTAATTTTGTGCTGGTGCATTACAAGTGCACCCAGTTTGTCTCTTAGAAATGCACATTAGAGCATGAGCTTGAGTTCAGAGTAGCAGGGTTTGGTTTCTTCTTTTAGCTTGGGTTGAAAAAAAAGAAAGTTAACAGATTTGACCGTACCATTGTGAAAACTGTAACAGCCTCATCTTTTGTACATAACCAAAAGTACAGCACTTCATTACCATGGTAAAAAGTAGCCTTACTACAGGTGCATCTCAATAAATTAGAATGTTGTGGAAAAGTTAATTTATTTCAGTAATTCAACTCAAATTGTGAAACTCGTGTGTTAAATAAATTCAATGCACACAGACTGAAATAGTTTAATCTTTAGTTATTTTAATTGTGATGATTTTGGATCACATTTAATTACAAAATAATGTAATTTCTTTCCATTACTCCTTTAACATATTTAGTATATTAATAATATAATAATAATCAATATGAATATCCTACTTTTCTGCCCCCGTACCATTGTTACGTTAGTGTTACTACAGTAAAACTATGGTAAATGTGGGTGATTTGTGGATTGAAACATCTTCTAACTGGATCGTTGTTGCACTGTTTCTGAGAATAACAGCTCAGATTTATTTGGCTGTAAACTAGTTTAAATTAAAGAGACATGATTTGTACTGGAGAACTCTGCTGAACTCGAGTGCTTCGTACAGGATTTCACAGTGTTGTTTAGTGCATGATCGCGGGTCACTGTAATAAACGCTCTAAGCTCGCGCTGCGGTGTTCTTTTGTAGGCAAGCGGATAAAAGGTCAGTGTGGCGCGCAGTTCAAACATGTACCGCTATTTTGTTCCGCTTTTGACACGTTTGGCGTTTAACATATCTATCATGCACAACACAGTGACAATGACTAGTTAGACAAAATGTATTTTATCATGCAAACAAGCACAGACAAGTGGGCATTTTTTATTGTTTATTTATTTTTGTAATCGCGGCTTTGAAATTATGTAATCCTCCATAATCCGCGATTAGAAATTTGATTCATTGTGCAGCCCTACCGCTAATGCATTCATTGGCAGATGTTTAAAAGTTTCCTCTCACTTTGTCTCAGAACAAGGATATACCTAAGTGTCTCATTCTGCTCAAAAAATTACTACTTAGTGCCATGAAGGATATCTGAAAACATTAACCTTCTCTCTAGCCTCATAAAACCACCAGGAGCAACACTCATTAGAAAAGTATTGGGTCCATTAATAGCTGCTCCCTGTCCCTCAGCGGAACTGTCGTTCCCATAGGGTCCCTCAGTACTGGGGACAAATAAACACAGGCATAATGAACACTAACAGATGTGGGCCTGGAAGATAAGGTCTCTGCTGTTGATTACAGGGAGAGTGCGAAGAGCTCGGGGCCGTTGTTTCATAAAGAACACAAGACTCAAATGGCGCTTTTCCACTGCATGGTACAACTCGGTTTGGCACGGCTCGTTACGGCTCATTACGGCACAGCTCGGCTCGGTTTGCGTTTCCACTGCAGTTTAGTACCGCTTTAGAGTGGGCGGGATTATTCATGTGTCGTTATAGTTGCGCCGCCTCTACTGCCGTGACATCATCGTAAATGCGCCACAAACAAACACACAACAAATGAGCATATTGATGGAATGGTGTTCTTCATTCTCTGCATTTTGATGTTTTTAACGGTGATGAGAATGCTTGGGGCAGAGACTGTGGTGGCAGTGCCACAGGTTGTAGAGTAGGAGTGCAGAGATGTTCGTGCAGGTGTGATGCGTTACTTGAATAGTTAACTATTAATGTAGCATGTTCTGTAAAGTGAATTATCAATAAACTTTTGAATAATATTTCAAAATGTACAATGTATCCCCTGTTTTTTATGTGTTGGTTTGTATCATCATGGCATTAATAATTTGTCTTTTTCAAGAGGTTCATTACGTGCTCATACAATATTTCATTTTTAATATAGTCTGGAGGTACACTTATTCGATCAGATTGTTCTTAATTGAAGCAAAACACAAATACAAAGGTAAAAATATAAACAGAAAGCATACTCTAAAAATATACTAAGTGCAAAAAGTAGTGATGTGACGTTCGATACCGAGGCTTCGAAGCTTGTATCTGGTTCGAAAAAAACTCAGCGTTGTTTCTTTTACATTATAACGAAACATTTATAAATTATGGTCTCTTTGCCCACGTCGAAGCTCTGTGTCGGAGCTTGATTCGTTTTGCCAAAAGAACGTGATTTATGACATCCGAAGCTTCATTCGCACAAATGAATGACCACGTTTAACAATGACTGCTTATTTTTATACAATAAATTAAAACAAGTATCTGGTTCGAACGAAGCGAAACTCAGCGTTGTTTCTTTTACATTATAACGCGTTAGCATTGTTTTATTTTTATCCTAATTTATAAATTATGGTCAAATGAACTTTGCCCATGAAATAACAGTCTGAGGACTGAGGTAGAGTTAACACTGAAAGATCACAGATTTAATTCATGAGTTTATGGTTGATTTATTTGAATTATTTTAGCGGCAGTACACCGACACAAATGAATGACTTTAACAATGGCCATTATTTTTATACAATAAATTAAAACAAGGAATCAGTTAGAACCAGAGTAAACCAACAGCTGTGAACACAGCACTTTTTTGTTCATTTTTATGACCACTAGATGGCACAGCATGAACGGTTTTAAAAAGCTCGAGTAATGAAAGGGTTGAAAGCTTCACTGGTTCAGAATGCTTCACTTCGCCATCACTAGCAAAAATTATATACATAAGGCTTTTTCATTCCGAGTCGCCCCATTAAGCTTTCGCTTGATCCGCTCCTCGGCTATCAACGAGAGGAATGTCTGTACTTCCTCATCAGACAACAAAACAGCCATTTTTTGGTTGATACAAAAATTTGCATTTGTTCAAACAAAAGTTGCGTCCAATCCTTCGCTGGCTGTGCTGATTTAAATCTAGCGGGTATATGTTGGGTCTCGTGTCACAAGTTCAGTGACACAGTAATGACACCGTAATTTTCTCCGGCCAATCAGTGACCAGTAGAGTTTACACGTCACGTTTTGGTAACGGTACAGAACGCTTGGAACCTTGGCCGAGGTGGTACTAAAAAAAGTACCAGGTACCAAGTACTGTACCCAGTGGAAAACCCCCCGAAAGTGAACCGTACTGAACCGTACCGTGCCGTACCATGCAGTGGAAAAGCGCCATAAGACTTCTCAGAGTTAAACTCCACACTACAGGAAATTAGGGTTTAAAAGAGTAGATTTTACGTCATTGTCACACTGCCCAAGGGGAAAAAACAGGCCAGTGGTGCAAACACCTTCTTAACAAAACCTAACAACTATCTTACAGGTAGCCTCATCACACAAACCACCAATGCTAGCTAATTGCCTTTAGGAATGTTCTGGGCAACTTATTAACTAAGCTCTATTAAAGGCATTCAAGACATAATACTGACAACCAAAGTAAGTAATTTTAGCTTGTCAAATTCACAGTAAAATCACAGATAGTAAGGTACTTACGATACAAGTAGACAGGGTGCTAAATATTACAGTTAACTTAATATTAAATAATAGTTTAAAAATAAAACAGTAAACATGGTTTAAAATATAGTTTAAAATAAAATTATGTAAGGAATAATTGACAACGGGCCATTTAATTATTAGAAAAATAATGCACACCCGACGTGATAAGTTTTTAAAATGAACGAAAACTTCATTTTAATCCATAACGGAGGCTTGAGTTGTTGATAGCATACTAATGCAGTTAATACAGTTAATAACTAAGTTACGAGAGAGAGTAGGCTATGTGCTTTCCGTACATAATAAAACGTAATTTTGTTGCAAAAATATGGATATGTTACTGATATGTGCGTCTGTGAGGGAGAGACAGAGAGCGGGAGAGAGAGAGTAGGCTATGTGCTTTCGGTACATAATAAAACATAATTTTGTGGCAAAAACATGGACAAGATCTGTCGATTTTATCCTTTTGTTTACTGTATTTATTTGTTTGGCCAGTGTCGTTGTGGGTTTTGGTTATTTTTCTGTTGTAAGACCTTTGAAATAACAGAAATAATTTGTCGAAGTGATATGGTCATGTAATGCGGTGCCTGGAACTACGTTCGCCGTGCATTTCCCTGAAAATAGTTGCACACCTCAGAACGTTTGTCAGCCAATCAGATTCAAGCATTCAATGGCCCCGTAAAATAAGTTTAAATAATATACTGGTTCTAATAGGACACAAAATAACTATAAATGTATCATAAAAGGGTCCATATACAGCTTGTGTTGTCTTCTGAAGTCATATGATAGCTTTGCGTTTGAAACAGACTGAAATTTAAATTGTTACCGATTATCATCCCCTCCAGTGAGCTGTTAACTTGAGAAGCTTTGCAACCGGATCAGTCTGATTTATGAAAGAATCATTCAGGCCAGTTTTGTGAACTGGATCGTGGCTATGAGCCAGGGCAGACGTTAAGATTTTCTGTGAATAACGTATGTAATGTTTGTAAAATTGTGCAAAAATTGTATCAATTAAATTACCATCACTTTTGATCAATTTAATGTGTCCTTGCTGCATAAAAGTATTGATTTGTTTAAAAAAATGTCGCTCATCGCTCAAAGATGTATTTATTTGATCAAAGATACAATAAAAACAGTAATATTGTAAAATATTACTGTTAATTTAAGAAGCTCTGTAGCCGGATCAGTCTGATTTATGAAATAATCATTCTTTTTCAGTTTTTTTAACTGAATCATGGCTATTTGCATGGCTCTAACTTAGGTCAGACTTTTGTGAATAACGTGTGTAATGACAAGTGTAACAAAAACACTAGCTTAATTTCTAGTTGCCTTACTGTAACTGTGATGTTTGCTTTTTGTAAGAAAGAAAGAAGAAAAAAATGTATCTGTGATAATTACCATTATGCACAAACACTGTTGTAGTAAAATATCCTTTACACTTGTAGTATGATGTCCAAACATCACAGTGCTGTTTTGGACATTCATTCATTACAGTCTTTACAGCCACTATTTACAGTATTCTGTATTCAGTCCTTTAGTTCAACCATGAAAGGGCTTCCAAGTTAGACTTTAACTTTTTGTTGTGAGAGACAACCCCCTTCACTTTGTGACCTTTCAATGGCAGATGGCAGATTGGAGCGCAGTGGGTGGAAACCCCCTGTGTTTCATCTGGCTGAGGGTCAGGTGTCAACAAAACATCTGCTCTGGCCTGGGTCAGCATTGCAGCGCTAGTAAAATCCTGTTGTCATGGGCTACTGGTGGCCACAGAATGAATCCTATCACTTTTTAGAGGACAAAGGTATTTCTGAGAGGATGGTGAAGGTAGAATAACAGTATGGGGTCATTCTCTGGTCACAGAATCAAACACGAACTAGGTCTGTTTACAGAACCTGTGATTTATTTTTTATGGGTTTCTGTCTCAGTTAAGGATGGAGATTTGTAAATGGAGATTTTTTATTTTTTAAAATAATTTGGGGAATGCTGCAGTTTTTTATATGCATAATTATAAATCTGGCTTTTATCAAGTGTCAAGAAATGCACTTATGGTTTTATAGAACACAAGAAAATTTATTTCAAATAAAAAAAAAATGTAAAGCCTCATTGCTTTTGTTCTCTTTAAAGTATTTTTTCTTAGTAGGCGACCCTTTTTGTGTCCTAATGCCACTTTAAGTAGCTTGATTGCTAACGTGACAAGCATTTGCCAAGTTAAAGAGCAAACTGGCAGGGTTTCCGGAGGTCCTCAGTGTACTCACCGTAATTCCCTAATGTGTGTTTTACTAGCAGGAGCCAAGGCTGACTAAGTGCCCTATGTATTTACTCCCTCAAGAAGTGGGACTGTTTGCCAGGACGGGAAGGTCTAGTAGACTTTTAAAGGTGGTGTGATTTTCCACATGGTGCCGTTAAGTGCGGCTGCCAGGCCTCTCCATTGAGGAGTGCTGTCAGGGATGAGGACACAGAATGGGGTGAATTTTTTATGTAAACTGTTACATTCCAGCAAGGCCATGGACTCCTCCTCTCAGGCAATGCAAAAATCCTGTAAACCAGTTCATATTCTTTGTCTCAGAGAGCTTGTGAGTCAAAGGTCCATCCATTATGGAATCCTACTAGACATGTTTTGGGAAATTAAACTGAATAACAACAAAAATTATTTGGGCTTTTAGGGAGCTAGTCTTGTTAGACTGCTGTGTAATTTTGAAAGTGTTTGGACATTTTTTTTCATTCCACATAATATATGGAATGGGCTAAATAGATGTTTAGTTTGGCAACACTTTAGATTAGGGAACACATATTCACTATTAACTAAGAGTTTCCCCTCACTAGACTCCTAATTAGCTTCTTA
Organism: Ptychobarbus kaznakovi; assembly: GCA_027422405.1. NCBI lineage: Eukaryota > Metazoa > Chordata > Actinopteri > Cypriniformes > Cyprinidae > Ptychobarbus > Ptychobarbus kaznakovi. The sequence continues at coordinate 17,516,486 of CM049797.1, read as the reverse complement.
TTGATAGGAAGAAAGGCAGTTGTTGTACTAGTTATGTTTAGGTATTGGATTGGGTTGGGTTAAGGGATCTAGAATATGGTCATGCATTAATATGTACTATATAACAGCAAGTATGCTAGTAATATGCATGCTGATAAGTGATAAGCAACCAATTAATAGTGAATAGTGTTCCCTAAATTAAAGTGTTGCCTTTAATTCTGAACCAAAATATGTATGCAGTTTTTAAATTGCTGTTAAGTCAAGCATCTCTACCCCAAACATAGTAACCACTAACTCTAAATATTAAATCCGCCAATGAAAATAGAAAACATATGTGCTATTACTTATCGAAGTCATCCAAATACTGATTTTTGTCAACCACACAATAAAACAGAAAATGGCACAATTTCTTCTAGAAATGTACAACTTTAGTAGACTGTTGCTCTACTGTACATAGTTATTTCATGCCGTTTAAAAAATTTGATTACAGATTGTTATTGTATATCATCCATCCCAATCAATTTAATAATATTTGGTCATTTTGAGCCTATTTTGCACCATTGGATGGTTACTGTGACCGCTTGGCCAATTAACAAATGGTGCGTCAGTGCCAATATCTTTTGACAGATTTTAAAATATTTTAGTGAATATTAAGGAGGCAACAGTATTGAAATTCTGGCCGATACCAATAAATATTTCTGGTTATGGCTGAAAACGGATATTTAAAATTATTTTCTATTTTGCGTATATGAATGAAAAATGAAACACTGTTAATGTTAAAGCATCACACAACATTATAATGTACAGTACAAAAATGGATTTTCAGGTTTTTAATTTACTAAAGATTAAGTTCAGGATACATTTTGAAGGAAGGAATTTCCCTTGCGGTAATTTTGAGTGGCTCAATAGCGCGGTATGCACTATATATTAATATTAATAAATATATTATTATTATTAATACATTTTTTTAAGTTTCAAATCTTTATTGTCATTGTAACATGCAGGTAATTGTCTCATTCACTGTCTGTTTAGGATTGTTGAGTGGAAATCTACTGAGCCTCTGTATAAGTCAGCTTGGTACACATTATGTTATCATTACTAAACGATTTAATATTCAGTACACATGCACGAAGTGTAAAACGAGAAGGGCATGGCCTTACGAAAAAAGAAAACACGCAAATATGGCGGTTGCTGCGGTTGTTGCATTCCTCTGCGGTTATGCTCGTCACTAGCACGGTATTGCAATATTGCGGTTATCGCGACAGCCCTACGTTCAGCCGTGTTTCACTACTTTAACTTCAATGTTGCTGTTAACTAATGCTCACTTAATATAAAAATAGGGAAATTAATTAAATACCCAATAACCCAATACTCATAAGTTAAAATAATATATTGAATACTGTCTGATAACCAATAATAATACTGATTGTGTATAATTCTGAGTAATTTACTGAATGTAAAATAAGTGGTAGTTTAATTTCAGCAATGTTGTTTATGTCTCATTTGCCTTCACAAAAACATTGTTTATGTAAAATATTATATATTTTAAAGACACTACAGTTCTATTATGAACTTTTGAACTGTGGTGTATATATTTTATATTATACAAAAATCTAAACTAGTAGAATGCAAATAGATATCGACACAGGCCATTAAAGAACCTTTAAACCTTTGTAACTTTATTAAAAGCAGGACAGGGATTATTTTCAGGTGTTGTGGTGTATGATTAAAAAATGACCTCATCATCCAGATATACCAGGAACTGCTGAAGATGAGAGGAGAAGGCGGGAGTCAGTGAAAGACAAACGTGGAGGAGTGTGACTATAGCTCTAGTCCAACCAAGTAGGAAGGAAGTGAAGAGGAGGCTGGGAGATTAAAAAGGGAGGCCATGATGAGAACAAGAGGGATAGAGAGGTGACCGAGGGATGGGATGGAAGGGAGGGGAAAGAAGGGGAGGTTTAACAGCTGAATGCACACTCAGAGGGGTTAGAGGCACCCAGACTGCGGTCAGCTCCGCTCTGAATGGCGGCAGGAACAATGGGCCTTCTCATGGAGCCTGTCTGCTCTACTCTGTGGTGGGCAAACCATTCAACTGCCTGCTGCCTTGGCCCTCTTATTCTCTTTGGGAAAGTGTGAGGGGAGTTTATGAGTAGGGAGTTGGGTGCACTGTGACCAGCAGCTGCCGCTCCCTCATTAGCATGCGCACCTGCTCCCTGAGGCCTTTCTGGAAGGCCGACACAGGCCCTCATAACTGCACACAGCGATGTGTTGTCTAGGTTAAATCAGACAATATCAGAAAAACAACAATATCATGGGAAAACTATTAAGATATGCCAATATAAGTTCATTCTGCTGTTCCTGGCTGTTTGGCACCTGCTGCTCTGCATTTCCTTCTGAAAGAAGTTAGAAATAATACAATTTAGAAATAAAAGAAATTATAAAGTTTATTTGAACATTGTCCCTGATCATTTCAATCTGATTTTCAGCAGCACATTCAGCACAAGCCGAATCTGTCATTTTGCAAAGAGTTTGTATTGGAAGGATGGAGAAGTCAAACGTAATCAGATTCCAAAAATTAAGTACTTGTTAATGGATTACATTACATTTTAAAATGCTTCTAATTATATTACAGTTACTTTTTTATAGATTACGTGGTTACATATTATTCATACGTTATTTTGTTCTAAAATATTCTCTTGAAAACCTAAATATTTCAATAATTGAACTACACATTTGCCGGTTTACGGTAATCTGATATCAGTTAATGGCCACGCTGACATGCAGGTCAACAAGTAAAATATTTCTGTGTATAATGTTCAAGTATTGTTTTTATTTTAAAAGTATTTACTTTTTAATTTAACATTTTTATGATTAATTTTTTTGAATTTGCTTTTCATTAATTCACAAACCCCAAACTATAGTTTTTTATTTTCCGATAATCCGTTTAATTTAGATGTATGTCACAATACGGAAGAAAGGATTTTTCGCTGCTTACATTTCAGTGCAAAGGGAAGTCAGATGGAAATATAAAAAAATATGCAAGTTGCTGGTGCAAAACAATTAATAAATGGACCACAGTGAAGATAATTAAACAAAAAAAATGTATGCTGTGACCCTCTAAATAGAAATGGAATTCTACAATTCCTGCCAGCCCAAGACTCGAACACGCAACCTTTGGATTACGAGTCCGACTCTTTAACCATTAGGCCACGGCTTCCCCACATGGTCATATCATATCACATCACACACCTGCAGCGCTTCTGCAAGCGGAGAATATATACAGGCTGTATATATGTAAAACGAATAAATAGGCCTATGCAAGAAATATATCTTTACGTAAATAATAAATTAAGAAAACTAAATTAAAAACTGTGCAACAAGTATCCTGTATGCAGAGTTTAATTTTGTTTTTGTGCTGCGTGAATGGAAACGGCAGACAGCAGCATCCTATTTTTCTTTAGGCCTATTTTACAAAAGCACAAATATTTGTTTGTGACGTGAATGTACTAGGGCTGTCAATCGATTAAAACATTTAATCGCGATGGCTAATGGCTAACAGGTTAAATATGTAGTAAAATCTGTGCCATTAAGCACCGTACCACCGTGATGTTATGCAAAATATTTAGTTTTGTTTTATTTTGGATATTGGAATGCCAGTGAAGTAGCTACATAATAAATAACATTTTGGCATTAAAATAGGCCTACATCGCAAATATAGAAATATTTGATTTTGTCGAATGCGAGACCCAACTTTGGTTTCAGTTTAGTTTTAGCCTAAATTAATTCGTTTTGGCTTGTCATTTATAGGCATATAAGCTTCTTATATTTTTAATTCTTGTTATTTTCTAAATACTGTTAAATTGAAAGGATTTGTTGTGGAGGGAGGGGAACTAAAATAGCCATGTTTACAGTGTTTATTATAATGTTTGTAAACAATTTGCATCGGCATTAGGCCTATTTCTGAATGAAATAATCAAATACAACATACAAATTATGTTTTTTTTTCTATTTTTTTTATGTGTAGCGTATTTTACCCATGCAGCAAACCTTTTAAAATATTTTGATAAATTAGGCCTACTGAAAAAAATACAAATAAATGACCCTTTAACTGATTGTAGTAATCAAATCAAAATTCTATACGGTCGGTTAACGGTTAACCGGTTAAAATGAACATCCCTAATTTGAATTCATAAGCATTTCTGGCTGTTCCACAGGCTAGAAACCTTTTCTCTTCTATGGAACTCTTTTACAACATCAAGACTGATGGCATTTGCATAACATTAGAGTTTGTTGTTGTGCTTTGATGCATAATATGTTTGTGTTGTTTGTGTAATAATCATAAAAACCTAAACGAACCTCCAGAAATGTGCCGGAGTGGCCACAGGACAATGGGAGGAAAGGTAGCATTGTGGGCAGCAGTGCAGTTCCCACCGTGCACTTAATGGGTTTGTCATGCCTGGTTCTCAGTCCCCTGTGTTTTCTTTTCTTGGTTGAAGTTATTGGCCATCCTAATCCTGGGAGAGACACAGTAAAAACATCCAACCCACCGAGGGGGGCCCTGTTTGGATCAGAGAACAGTGCACTGGGAATGTGTTGAGATATTCCGGCTGCCCCCCGAGGCCAAAAACATGGCTTCAGTATTCCAGAGGCTCTGGGTGGCTTTAGCTTTTTGCAAAAAGGTTATTTCAGCATAGTTATGTCGAGGGAGGGCCCCTTTTGTGTCGCTGAGTAAAATCGGCAAAAGATTACTTTCAAGCCAACCCAGGAAAAACCTGTTATGAAGTCTGTACGGCTCTTTTACAAAGTTTTCGCTATGCCGTCTCTGTATTCCCAAGGTCCTGATTGATGCTGCGGAGACTGTGTACTGTAGAAGAATAGCAGGCATTGAGGTGGAGGAAGACAGCTTTGAAGTCCTGATAATGTTAGGCCTGGGTTCAAAGACCCTTGTATAGACACTGCCTTGTCTTTGGAGTGAATGAATTCAGATTCATTCAGAAAGGCTGAGGTGCTCGTTTTTTTCTCCTAAGAGCCGCTGATGGATGGCTGACTTTCATAAATCTGTTTAAAACAAGATTGCACCTGTGAAGCACAACCTCAATCTGTGAGAAAACCTTAAACATTCAAAAAAGCACAATCGGTAACACTTTAGTATAGTGACCAATTCTAACTATTAACTTATTAATAACTTATTAACTTATTAATACTTGCTTATTAGCATGCCTATTATTAACATATTGGCTATTTATTAGTACTAATTAAGCACATATGACCATATTCTACATCCCTAATCATACACAATACCTAAACTTAACAACTACCTTACTAACTATTAATAGTAGGCAGCAAATTAGAAGTTTACTGAGGCAAAAGTCATAGTTATTGGTTTGTTAATATAGAGAATTGGACCTTAAAATAAAGTGTGACTGCAAAATCTTTTTACATTTTGTATTTCTTACACTTTTGGCTTTGCTGTGTATGTCTGGATTTCTCAGGCATACATTATGTTAGTATGCATGATATTAAAATTCTGGCCAATACAGATAAGATGATAATTATTTTCATTTTATGTCTGATAATGATAACTGATAAATGGGCAATATTAAAATGACATACTAGTTTATCTAAATAATAAAAAAAATTAATAAAACATCAGTCATTGCAGAAATAGTGCAGAGCCAGCAAAGTTATACGTATATCCCATATATATATATATATATATATATATATATATATATATAGACAACTGTAATAAATAACTGATATGTTACCTATATTACATATTTGTAATTATATGATGGTTCAGTAAGTTTTGGACTAAGTACTTTCGCTATAGTTGTAAAACTATAAAGCCAGTGAGGCCGTTCATACAGAACCCATTTTTGCATTCCACTGTGCTGCTGTTCCATTGTTTTTCCTGTGTAAACATGCTCTATATTGACATGTTTGACTGTTAAATTTGTGACAGTAACTCGCACGTGACAGCTAAGTTAACACAGTGCTCAAGGTAAAATAAGTTCAACTTTTAAAATGTGTCCCTAGACCTTGTTTTTCCATTCCATTACCCTCCGTCTCGAGATCTCGAACGCATTCAGTGTTAAAAGCTGTTTTGTGTAATAGTTTTGGTGTTAAAATGCTTACTCCTATACCAGATTTGTATGCAACTATTAACAAACTGTTTGTAGGCTGATTTCGACAAAAAAAAGAAAAGACTTAAAGTCCTGCACACTGACTCCGAAATTTTCGTACGCGTTTTTTTACGTTTTTTTCTTCTTTTTATTCGTCATCCTTTCTGTGAAAACGCTGAAAATCGAATCTGATCCTTAAATTTTTTTATGGCGGACGAAAGTTTCGGAGGCAGTGTGTAAACATGATTGACACAACTTGAGGTCGTATTTATTTTTTAACGTGTGAATATTTCAGACAAAAATGTCGGACTCAGTGTGCAATGACCTTTACACTTTATCCATTCGTATAAGCAACAAATCTGACACAGTAACATTACTAGTTACTGTTTGTTAAGAGACGTTGAAAACTTAATTATAATGCAGTGGTTTCATTACAGTCCAGTTACCTTGATTTATACTGACATTTTATCTAGTGCTAGACTAATGCCATTGAAAGTGGCTTTATGACTATGACGTTTAAATCATATACTGAGTGCAGTATATACAGTACTAATCCTCCCTGTGCTTGCTTTCCACTCTACAGGTGTCCTGAGCCATTTGCCGGCACAGCGTGCCAGTTCCGCAACCCTTGCTTCCAGTCCCCATGCAGAAATGGCGGCGTGTGCCGTTTGATTACTTCTGTCAATAAGGTGGACTTTGTGTGCAACTGCAGCCTGGGCTACACGGACCGACTGTGTCTCACTCCCACCAATAACGTGTGCCTTAGCTCCCCGTGCCGAAACGGAGGCACGTGTGAACTCACCAGCATCCACAGTTACAAGTGTAAATGCCCACCAGGTTGGTCAGGTAAGACAACAATCCAGTTAAAAACTGTATATGTATAAATGTATATGAGGAGTATGAGCTAACATCTCAAATCCAGACAGTAGTGAGCATATTCTGATCGTAAACATTCTTTATCACTAGGTAAGAACTGCCATCAGTCTGATCCTTGTGCCTCAAATCCATGTGCCAATGGCGGTAAGTGTAGTCCCTTTGATTCCGACTACATCTGCCACTGCACACCCTTCTTCACAGGCCAAACCTGCAAACAAGACGTCAACGAGTGTGCCCAGAGTCCCTCTCCTTGCAAGAACGGTGGCGTGTGTGAGAATGAGGTGGGCACATATCGCTGCAACTGCCATGCAGAGTACACTGGGAGACATTGCGAGACCCTCTATCAGCCCTGTAACCCTTCACCATGCTACCACGGAGGCACCTGCGTACAGAAGGGAGAGACGAGCTATGAGTGCTCCTGTTTGCCAGGTAGGCATCCTTAACCTATTTAACCTGCACGAGGACTTTGCTGTTAACATTAGTTACACTGAACTATGTTGACCTAAGTCTATTTTGTATAAAATCCTGTATTTGATAAAAATTATTTCTTGATTTTTTTTCTTGAGTCTTTTGATTATATTAATTTTGTCAATAGTACACGCTCTGAAATAATTTATTTAAAGATGTAAATTACAGTAACAATTTAATTCAACATGTTCAAAATTTGTTCTAAAAGAACATAAATGTTTAAATATTTTTCTTTATTTAATATTTAAAAATGTTCATATGTATTGTATATGCACCAACATAAAATGCTGGAAAAACTGTAATAAACCTTAATATGTATATAAAAACAACACACACATACAGGTGCATCTCAATAAATTAGAATGTCGTGGAAAAGTTCATTTATTTCAGTAATTCAACTCAAATTGTGAAACTCGTGTATTAAATAAACTCAATGCACACAGACTGAAGTAGTTTAAGTCTTTGGTTCTTTTAATTGTGATGATTTTGGCTCACATTTAAAATAAATAAATAAATACATAAATAAAGGAAATAAATAAAACCTACCAGATCTAAAACAGTTTGGATCGAGACAAAAAGTAGTCATGAAAAATGATAAAATCAACACAATATTCACAATGTTGCCATAATTTAACCAGCTAAATCACCATGAATATGTGGATATTTGATATATTGTCTAAGTCTGAAGCTTATGTGATTATGTACTTTGCTGACTTGTTCTAACATATACCCTTTCCTGGCTTAAGAGCTGTTTAGCATGCTAACATTCAAAGACTTGTCTTAAATACCCCTCATGATTATGGGGTATATGAATCTTTTTAATCATGAAGAGGGCTTTAACTGACATTAGTTACGTAACAAATGAGTTCATTAAATGACAGATCAATGGCAGCCTCTTAACTTTGATCACTCAGAGGAAATCCACTCAGCTTATTTTGACTCACAAGTGTCCTGTTGACGACATCGGTTCCAGCAGTAAGACAACCGATATCGGCCCTCTATCCGGGTTAACACTGAATGTAGAGATTTCAGATGAGCTCAGTGAGTTTGCAATAACAATGAAGTATCAGAGTTTCCCACAACTTTGGAACATGGGATAGGCTACCTCTCCCAGAATGCCCTTCTCACAGCCTCATTTAAACCATGTAGTCATAGTATCTGCGCTCCCGCTGCAGCTCTGTCTGCATGTGTGTGTGTGTGTGAACAGGCCGGCAGGAAAATATGTGTGCTTATCATGAGGAAATGTCTGAACGACAACATCCTTATGCTGGTGTCCCTGGGTTAGAGTCGGTGTTAGGAGAATGAGAGTGTGTGTGTTTCTGTTCGCCTCCCATCACTATTCCTTTGACCCAAGTGGATTTCATTTCATACCAGACAACATAACCTAAACCTCAGTATTGAGGAAGCATCATTAAAGTTATTTCTTTCTCTTGTATTCCGTGCAGTCATGGGCTTTGAAGGAAGAATTCATAGTATATGATGTGATCAGTTATGAAATATATCATAACTGCACTTTTTGGTGTTAAATTGTAGGAAATTGTGGTTAGAGTCAGTTGAGTCGTTGTCGTTGGTGCCTGTAACAGAATCCTGGTACTGCCGGTCTTCTCAGAAAAAGAAGACTGTTGACCGCAACAAAAGTAATGACTGCTTTCAAATGTTTCACAACATTTTATCCCTCTGTTTATACCGGGAAACAATTGAATTAGCATGTTTATGTTAAAGGAGCTGTGCAATCTGATATAAATATTTAGTTATTTTTGAAGAAACATGAATTCTGTCAGCAAACAGTTGCTCAAATATTTATCCATGTCTAGAAAATTTGATATTATGGGTTATTTATGAAGTGCTGATTGTTTTTATTTCACATTGCTCAAAATATACAGGATATGTTTATGTTTTTTGGATGATAGTGTGAACAGCATAAATCAAAAATGTGTGGAAATTAATTGGAGGTACCCTACCATTAAAAGTTTAAAATCATGAAGATTTTCAAATATGTTTTTGAAAGCAAGGCTATATTTATTTGATCAAATATACAGCAAAAATAATATAGTGAATTATTATTACAATTTAAAATAAGAGTTTTATGTTTCAGTATATTTAAAAATGTGATGGCAAAGCTGAATTTTCAGCAGTCATTACACCAGTCTTCAGTGTCACATGATCCTTCAGAAATCATTTAATTATGCTGTTTTGGTGCTTTTATACTATCAATGTTATCAACAGTTGTGCTGCTTAATATTCTTGGGGACTGTGAGACATTTCTTTCAGTATTCTTTGATAGATTGTGAATTTGATTCTAACATAAAGTTCTTAGGAACAGCATTTATTTGACATAGAAATCTTTTGTTACAATGTAAAAGTCTTTACTGTCACTTTTGATCAATTTAATATGTTCTTTCTGAATAAAAGTATTAATTTCTTTAAATAAATAAATAAAAATGACCCCAAACTTTTGAAGCATATTGTATATAGTTCAGTTTTTAGGAGTGTAACCTTGAACAGGCAGTGTCTGAAACGGGTATGTGAACAATCTTGTCAGTTCTGACTCTTGAAAGTAGACTTTTTAAGAAATTTTTACTGAAATTGCTTATTTCTTTTCAGGCTTCAGTGGTCAGAATTGCGAAGAGAACATTGATGACTGTCCAGACCATCGTTGCCTTAATGGAGGAACCTGTGTGGATGGAGTGAACACCTATAACTGCCAGTGCAAGCCAGAGTGGACAGGTACCAACTACCTACTCAAACCCCACATTTCACTTACAGATGCAAATAATATTTTTTGAATCAGTAAGACTAACTAGACTTCAGTAAGTAAAATCTTTTTTGGCATTTCATCTGTCTGGAAAATAAATGTGGTGAAATGAATGCCTTTATATATATTAATTCCTCAGGTCAGTTCTGTACCGAAGACGTCAACGAGTGTGATTTGATGCCCAATTCCTGCCAGAATGGTGGCACATGCTTGAACACACAGGGTGGATACAACTGTGTGTGTGTAAATGGTTGGACAGGGGACGACTGCAGCGAAAACATCGATGATTGCGCAGATGCAGCCTGCCACGCAGGAGCCACATGTCATGATCGGGTGGCCTCCTTCCTCTGTGAATGCCCTCATGGACGCACAGGTCTGCATTTTTTTTTATTCTCATGAATCATATGCATCATGGTTTGAGGGACTCATTCTGTTATTTGAGCATTAGGTGTTTTGTGAGTTTTGAGCAAAGCCACTGAAGAAAATCTCCCATTTTCTATTGGAACAGAAATTTGGGATGGCACACATTAATTTGCTTGTTCTTTTAATCTGCTAAATTGTATTTATTTTTTAGGAGTACACTTGCACATAGATGCTATAAAGTTAATAACTATGAACTAAGTGGCAGAAAACATCTGTTTGATTTCATAGGGTCTATAAAACCTGCCGTACTGTATAAAAAGGAGATGTTCACTAAGTTTTAATCTCATAAATTCCTGCACAAGCTAATTCTCATTGTGTGTCTCTGCGTTTTAGGCCTGCTGTGTCACCTGAATGATGCTTGCATTAGTAACCCATGCCAGAAAGGCTCCAACTGTGACACCAATCCAGTCAACGGCAAGGCCATCTGTACCTGTCCTCTGGGTTACGTTGGCCCAGCCTGTGACCAAGACATTGACGAATGTTTGCTGGGTAAGGAATGGCTGCATTGAATTGTATACATAAACATTACTGATGGTGCTTGATAAGCACACAATATCACAGCCTATTACAATAGAATATTTTAATTGTAAATGTTTAAAGGGTGTTTTTGTCCCCTTTTAGGTGCAAACCCTTGCGAACATGCTGGAAAGTGTATAAACACAAAAGGTTCCTTCCAGTGTAAATGTCTGCAGGGATATGTGGGAGCTCGATGTGAACTGGATATAAACGAATGCTTGTCCAACCCATGCCAGAATGACGCTACCTGTTTGGATCAAATCGGAGGCTTCCATTGTATCTGTATGCCAGGTAATCAAAAGATCTGCAGCATTTGGTTTAAATGCTCTCTATATATTACAACCAACATTGATGATGTCATTACCTCACATGACCAACCTGTGATCCAATAAATTGCTTCTTTTGGCAGTAACACTAATGATACGGATGCCTGACTAGATGCAGTTAATATATTCTGTTTATTACACACAAAAGAAGCACTAAAAGCATTGTTAAGACATGCTGAATTTTCTTGCTAAGTCTGGAGCTTACTCCCCTATGTTAATTGGCAGGGTACGAGGGAGTCTTCTGTCAGATCAATACTGATGAGTGCGCCAGCATGCCCTGCCTCAACAATGGGAAGTGCATCGACAAGATCAACAACTACCAATGCGAGTGCCCCACAGGTGAGCGTGCAGGGGTCAATCACCTCCCAGGACAGAACAAAGTGGAGAACACTAATCCCTGCCCTGAGGCAGGCTTACACATCCCCGGCTAAAATGCTTCAAATAATCCATATGAAAGCTTCTGGAAAGTTAAAATTTCAGACAGGTTTGCTTGAGTAAGATGAGGCATATCATTTATGCACAGCGACAATCTGCTTACGGTATTTATAGTGTTTTTTAACCAAAATAATATTTTTTTCTAGTGCACAAATATTTCTGTTACATATTTTTAAATAGATATTTAGACAATTTAAATGTAAAAAAATTGTAAAAAAATAAAAATAAACACAATTGGTAATTTATTTACTTGTTGTTTACCTGGGACATTTTAGTTTAGAAATTCCAAATATATTTTAATATGTAATTATTATTTGAATTTAAATGTTTAATGACTACATATTAAAGTGTTTATTAGTAGACAATCTAGACATCTAATATTTTTTATTGTAAGAATACTTTTTGCCACTACTTTGATCCTTTGTCCAGTTCTAATGAAGTGAAACTAATTTTGTTGAAATTGTAGGTTTGTGAAAGGCTCTTCTTGTTGAAAAACAGCACATTTAGGATGCAGAGGAATTCATGCATAAATGAAGGAGGGTAGAGCGGAGGTACAATATTAGGCATGATGAGGTTGTGTACGGAGAGGGGCCTACGAGGCCCAAGAGGAGTAGTAAATTAGTTTTGGGAGATAGTAAGCTGAAGAAGTGGAAGCTAGGCCCCTTCACTGTTTCAGATGGAAATCAGAGCTTCTTTTTAGCATGCGGCGCAGGGATCCTTTTCAGTAGTGTACACACTGAATCCATAGCAACCACAATGGGCACTTTTTAAAATGTGGCATTTTACAGTTCTGAAGATGCATGGGACACTCCTTGATTACCGATGCCAGGGGGTCTCAGGGAATGGCATAAGCAAGTTAGGATTTTTTTATCAGGATTATCACTGTAATAATACAAGATGTGGAATTACTTTTCTAAGTGATCAGACTTGATAAAAAAGACAGAAAAATCCCATAGATTTACACTAAAGCCATATCTAGAGACCAAAATGTCATAGAGTCTGAAGGTAGGCTATGAAGACTAACACACAGCACCTTAAGAACTGCATACCAACAATTTAGTTTTATTGTTGCTTCAACTATGATAAATGTCCCATAAATCTCCGCACTGATGGATTTGTAGCCCTTAATGTGTTCAGACTGTATATTTGAACCGCAGACGTCTTTAGCGAGGGATTAAAATAACTGAGGGAGAAAGCACAAATGTTGGGGGTTCCTGAGCGATGGGGTTGCTGAATAGCATGAGGTCAGGGGTTGCGTGGGGGCTCTTTTGGTGAGACAGACTCAGAGAGGGGGGGAAAGGCTGGATGGGAGAATGCACATTGTGATTGAAAACTTCTACGGGACAAAGGCATGGCTTGGCGTGCCACTGAATAGACAGTTCCTCTTTGTCTGGTGCCCTTGGCCAGGAGGCCTTGGAAGGTTTTTACCGCCATTTTACACCCTTCTCCCCCTGTCACTGCGATGGTTGGTTGAAAAGCAACTTGAAAACCTGAGAGAGAGGGCGAAAGCTTGCAGCCGGGTATTAATGAACGCTGGCCATGTTGTATAGATTACGAGTGTGGAGGAATGAAGGGATGCAAACCAGAGGAATCTTTGTGTTGACCGCCCTCCGTTTTCTTCTCGTCTCCCTCTCAGGATTTTCTGGCAGTCAGTGCCAGTTCGACATCGATGAGTGCGCTAGCACCCCCTGTAAAAATGGGGCTAAGTGTATCGATGGGCCCAACATGTACACCTGCCAGTGCGCTGAAGGTATGAGGACGCCGTTTCAGCTTTAAAAAAAGTCATAAAAAACCATTAAACATGATATTTCTGTTGTGAATACACATTTTTACTGCTCTAAAATATTTGGCAATAACATTCCATGATATTTGGAGTCATGGAAAAACATGGAAATTTCAGGGCCTAAATGTGAGGAAATGTGTCATAATACAGGTACATCTAAAAAAATTAGAATATGGTGAAAAAGTTTTTTTCTTGTAACTTATTTCTAAAAGTGAAACTTTCATATATTTTAGAATCATTACATGTAAAGTAAAACACTTCAAACGTTTTTTGTTTTAATTTTGATGATTAGAGCTTACAGCTAATGAAAGTCAAAAATCAGTATCTCAAAATATTAGAATATTTACATTTGAGTTTCAATAAATAACCAACCATACAGTATAAATTCTGTGTATCTCTTGTTCTTTGAAACCACAATAATGGGGAACACTGCTGACTTGGCAATGGTCCAGAAGATGATCATTGACACCCTCCACAAAGAGGGTAAGTCACAGAGGGTCATTACTGAAAGGGGTGGCTGTTCACAGAGTGCTGTATCAAAGCATATTAAATGCAAAGTTGACTGAAAGGAAGAAATTGGGTATGAAAATGTGCACAAGCAACAGGGATGACCGCAAGCTTGAGAATACTGTCAAGCAAAGCCGATTCAAACACTTGGGAGAGCTTCACAAGGAGTGAACTGAAGCTGGAGTCAGTGCATCAAGAGTCACCACGCTCAGACATCTTCAGGAAAAGAGCTACCAAGCTACTTCTGAAACAGAAACATCGTCAGAAGCATCTTACCTGGGCTAAAGAGAAAAAGAACTGGATTGTTGCTCAGTGGTCCAAAGTCCTCTTTTCAGATTAAAGTAAATTTTGCATTTAATTTGGAAATCAAGGTCCCAGAGTCTGGAGGAAGAGTGGAGAGTTACAGAATCCATGTTGCTTGAAGTCCAGTGTGAAGTTTCCACAGTCAGTGATGATTTGGGCTGCCATGTCATCTGCTGGTGTTGGTCCACTGTGTTTTCTGAAGTCCACTGTCAACTTATCCATCTACCAGGAAATTTCTGCAGAACTTCTGCTGACAAGCTTTATGGAGATGCTGATTTCCTTTTCCAGCAGGACTTGGCACCTGCCCACACTGCCAAAGGTACCAAAAGCTGGTTCAATGACCATGGTGTTACTGTGCTTGATTGGCCAGCAAACTCGCCTGACCTGAACCCCATAGAGAATCTTGTCAAGAGGAAGATGAGAGACACCAGACCCAACAATGCAGATGACCTGAAGGCCGCTATCAAAGCAACCTGGGCTTCCATTACACCTGAGCAGTGCCACAGGCTGATTGACCTCCATGCCACGCCGCATTGATGCAGTAATTCATGCAAAAGGAGGCCCAACCAAGTATTGAATGCATAGAAATGAACATACTTTTCAGAAGCCTGACATTTCTGTTTAAAATATCCTTTTTATTGATTTTATGTAATATTCTAATTGTCTGAGACACTGAATTTTGGGTTTTCATTATCTGTCAGCCATAATCATAAAATTTCAAGAAATGAAGAATTTAAATATTTCACTCTATGTGTAATAAATCTATATAATATATGGGTTTCACTTTCTGAAATGAGTGACAAAAAATATTGACCTTTTTCATGAATATTCTATTTTTTTTTAGATGTACCTGTAAATATAATAAATTAATCTGTTTTCCTTTTTAGGATACACAGGGCAGCATTGTGAAACAGATGTAGATGAGTGTCTATCCAGCCCGTGTCACTACGGCACTTGTAAAGACGGCCTGGCGTCCTTCACCTGTATGTGCCGTGCTGGTTTTACGGGCCGTCTGTGTGAGATCAACATTAATGAGTGTCTCAGTCAGCCGTGCCAAAATAGAGGCACCTGCCAGGACCGTGAGAATGCCTACTTATGCTTCTGCTCTAAAGGAACCGCAGGTGCCTATTTTACTGTAATGGGCAAACATTTTTACTCCTGCTTTACAAAAGCTCTATTCTAAGTTCTATTTTGTGTTAACAGGTGCTAACTGTGAGGTTAACCTAGACGACTGTCAAAGCAATCCCTGCGATTTTGGAAGATGCATTGACAAGATAAATGGTTACGAGTGTGCCTGTGAACTGGGATACACAGGTGAGTGGTCTTAGATCGTGTGCCTCATATGTCCATAAACAGCAACTGTGCTGAAATATAATTTAATTGGATAGTTTGCCCAGCAAAGAAAATGTATTCATAAATTCATAAAAAATATGCATAATAAAATTCCATAAGCTGTTCAGTTTTCAAGATCTTTACAAAAATATTTACAAATATCTTTTCCATACAACAACAGTTCATAGTTTCCATGAGCTGTCAAGCTTAAGAAAAGGTCTATAAAATATAAAAGGACCATAAAAAGTGTGAAAAACAGACTGAAATTTACATCATTATGTGTGTGTTCTGTGTATGTGGGTTTTTCTACCTAAATAGCTTTCGATTACAAGTACAAAGTAGATCTTTTACTTAAAAAAAGATATATATGTGTAAATCAGAAACCCCCCCTGCAGCTATTTTTATTGATCAGCTCAGTCACCTGTCAAGAAAAGCTCAGAATTTATGGATTCAGGTTAGAGTTCAGAAAAGTCATATATGACGATCAGGATGTGCTACCAACTCTATACTAAGGTTAAGTTTAGGGTTAAGGGTACGTATTTGTTTCAGGGTTATGTAAGCAATAAACACCATGACTGACATGAACATTGGGGCGGGTATTGCGCTTAACTGGTTTAGCCACTAAAACAGGTGTCCTGAGAAATTCCCTAGACTCTATAAGCAAAATTGTCAGGTTGACTGCCTATGGAGAGTGGATGTGTGGTCTAGCATGAAGTCTTGCATAGGTTAGTAAATGAAAAGGCAAATGGAGAGGTTCTAGGTTTTCTCTCGAATTTCATTAGAAATCTAAACAATGTCTCAAACTGTGCTTTGATTTGCCAAGATAACAAAGACATTTCAATATAATCTCAAACATATTTTTTTCCAAGACTAAGCTAACCACATTCACAGCATAACACTTACTGCATGTCAACAAGTCTTATTTTTGAGATTTTTAATAGAGACATCTGGGACAAAGTTGATACTTACATGAAACATACTCCACTAGGTCATTTAAGCTTTGGAAAAGCCACTGAGTTTGTGGTTTTATCAAGGCAGTCTAGGTGGTATACTGAGCCCAGGTCTTTATCAATGTAGAAGAGATGGAGAGTCAACAAAGAGTTCAGCAGGTGAGACAGGCAACAAAGCAGGGTGGGGAGAGACAGCTGGCCAGCGAGCACACATTCGGCCTGGGCCGTGGTGTTGGCTTACAGTCTCACCCAATCCCCTGCCTGCCGAGCAGACACGCAAGCCAGCCCGCTCCCTCATTCAGCCAGAGATATCCAGGACATCTGGGAGTTTAAAAGAAGAAAAGATTTTCAAAAGATTTGTGAAAGTCGATCTTTTAAAAGGGGGAAGTTGGCCGGTGCTTTAAAGACAAGTGACAAATGATACCTCTGCCTTTATGCTGGCATTGCGTTCAGTGAATTGTGGTGCTGCCTGAAGTGGAGTCTAAAAGCTAGGCCTTAAGCCTAGGATTTCAAGAAAAACAAGGAACGGCTAAATGAAAGCAGTTGATTCAGAAGTTATTTTGACTACCATACGAGATGTGACACTCTAACTATTTTCCTAATTCTGTCTTGTTTTTTTTGTAGGGAAAATGTGTAACATCAACATTGATGAATGTGCCATCAACCCCTGTCACAATGGTGGAACCTGCGTTGATGGAGTCAATGGCTTTACATGTCTGTGCAGAGAGGGGTATCATGACACTACCTGCCAATCACAGCTCAACGAATGCCTTAGCAACCCCTGTATCCATGGACACTGTGAAGACAAAGTCAATGGGTGTGGATTATTTACATATATTACCATATGAAAAGTTTGGGGACAGAAAGATTTTTTGTTAAGAAATTAATACTTTTATTTGTGAAGGATGCATTAAATTGATCAAAATTGTAAAGCAATTTTTTAAACATTTATAATGTTACAAAACATCTCTATTTTGAATAAATGCTGTTCTTTTTAACTTTATCAAAGAATCTCTGCTTTGAACATTGATAATTATAAGAAGTTTCTTAAGCAGCAAAATCAGCATATTAGAATGATTTCTGAAGATAATATAAATATAAATTATTTCACCCTGCTGGAAAAAACAAGTTCCAATACCAGTTTAAAATAGTTTTTTTGCATCAATTGTCTTTTGCATCAAGATGGCATATTGGGTCCAACCCCCTGAAAACAAACAAACAAACAAAAATAGCTTAAACCAGCTTACGATGATCTGCTAGTCAGCTAAAACAGTTGAACACCGTCTTGGCCAGACATGAGACCTTATACTAACAAACCATCTCAATTCACGTTAAGATCTGATGTTTTGTTCTAGACCAACTAGGACCAGCCAGAAAACATATAAAACGGATCTTGTTTCTTACAGATATAACTGTATTTGTGACTCTGGCTGGAGTGGTGTCAACTGTGACATCAATAACAACGAGTGTGAGTCCAACCCCTGTATGAATGGAGGCACCTGTAAGGACATGACCAGCGGCTACGTCTGCACATGCCGCGCTGGCTTCAGCGGTTCGTATCGTTCATTCTGCAAATGTACTGGAACTATGTGGTATGCCCTTTTGACCCCTACTCAAACACACTGTGTCTTTCTAACATTTGATTATAGGTCCCAACTGCCAAACAAATATCAATGAATGCGCCTCCAACCCTTGCTTGAATCAAGGAACCTGTATTGATGATGTGGCTGGATACAAATGCAACTGTTTGCTGCCTTACACTGGTATGAGTTTAGCTTTATTCATAACATTTTGAGATTGTTATTTGTGAATTGTGATAGTTTTCACCAGCATGTAGTATGTGACTGTTTAGCTGTTTAAACCAGTTTGAGAGTTTGGTTGAAAGTTGATGAAATGCAAATAATCAACTAAATCATATAAAAGTAAAGTTATTTTATTTGATTAGCTTTATTATTTTATTAGTTTACCTGTATTTTATCAGTTTCCATAAGAGAGCTGTGAACATGCAAATGTGTTGTTAAATTATTGAAATATTAATTCAAAATCTCAGGGTGGATTTCAAGTATTCAGGATTTCGAGTGACAGAAATCTTTAAAAAATGCCTGATGTAAACTATTTTAAGAAGCGACAGAAAAAAGATCACTTCTGGTTACATATAAAAGAGATTTTTGAGTAAATTTAATTTTTTTTAAAGACCATGATGACATTATGACAATTAGCTTTCTTTCCTGTGTTGATGTATTTCCCATTGAAACAGGAAGTTGTGATGGGCTATTTCTTGTAAATAGTCAATACCCTTTAGTTAAAGACATGAACATAAACAATGATTTGCTAATTAAAGGAAGGATTCTCATTTTATTAAACACATTTTCAGATACGGCTGAAAGTGCAAAATGATTTATCAATATTTTTAGTGCATTTTCATGACCCTCTTTTTTATCTATAGAATATAATTTTGACAAATTTTAAGACCTTAAAGCTAAAAAAAATACATAAAACTTATTTTATGAAACTAATAAAACTAAACTTTTTTCTTTTTGCTTTAAATAGCTTTAGTATGGCTATTACTTTTTGTTAGCTTTTGCTAGTTTTACTATAGTAAACCACTTTAAATCATGAGTAGTTTGTATTATAATTTCAAAGTCAGGAACAACAGACCCTCTCCTCCATTAATCTAGTCCCAGACTGTTGACAGTGGCCCCTCAAGAGCCCTACAAGTATCTCTGTTGACAATACAGGAAAATGTTTTCAACAGACGACACATTCTTTCCTCTCGATGGGTTATTTGACAAAACAGATAATGATGTTCTGCCTCTGGAACAGAAATCATATTAATTCCTAAATGACTATCTTTTTGGAAAAATCCACACAGCGTTATATCAAGAATAACAAAAATCTAGTCGTACCAGGGTGGGAACAGTAGCCTGTCATGTTTCCTGTTTGCCCTGCTTCCTCTCTCACAGAAACGCAAATGGCCAGACAATGGCAGGAAAACCTGCTGGCTTCCTGCAGGGGTCGGCCGTCGTGGAAACAGATAGGCCAAATGTGCTTTGCTTTGCTAGGACTGACAGTCTAATCTCCAACAGAGAAAAGAGGAATTGGTACAGAACCTGTACTGAAACATAGTGTCACCTTCTAAATTTAGGCCTCCATAGAGGAAGAATGTCTTAAGATTAAAGAATCTTAAATGCAAAACAGACTGAAATGCCAAAACAATGAGTTTTTCTAATGCTTCAGGGTTTTTAATATATTTTATCTTCCAGGTGAGAACTGTGAAACTCTGTTGGCCCCGTGTAGCCCTAAGCCCTGCAAGAATGGAGGCGTATGTAAGGAGTCCGAAGACTATGAGAGCTTCTCTTGTATGTGTCCTGAAGGATGGCAAGGTACAAAATTCACAAAACTAACAAGACATTCTGTCCTAGCTTCAATATTATGCATAACTACATTCATAGTTTGTGCTCTCCCTCAATTGTAGGCCAAACGTGCGAGGTGGACATCAACGAATGTGTCAAAAACCCTTGTCGAAATGATGCCATCTGTCAAAACTCTATTGGCAGCTACAAATGCAGTTGCAAATCGGGCTACACAGGCCGCAACTGTGAGACAGACATTGACAACTGCAAGCCCAGTGAGTGTCCCAATTCAGCCTCATTTCAGTTTAGTTGATCTTGCCTTGATGTCTAACCCCGTCCTTTTCCTGCAGACCCTTGCAGTAACGGTGGCTTCTGCAAAGACGCTGTGAACGCCTTCACTTGCACCTGCCTACCAGGTTTCCGGGGGAGCAGTTGTGAGGAGGACATTAATGAATGTGACAGTAACCCATGTAAAAATGGAGCGAACTGCACTGATTGTGTGAACAGTTACACCTGTACCTGTCCACCTGGATTCAGTGGGATTCACTGTGAGAACAACACACCTGACTGTACTGAGAGGTAACAACTGCACTCTTATTTGTATCAGTTCTTAAGTGTAAAAATAGTGACCTTTGCCAACAAATCACTGTTTTGGCTGCAACAGAAAACTGCTATAATCAAGAGGCAACAAGACAAACACTTAATCAACTAAGCAGTAACAGATATGTAACAATTGCCCAAACTAAAAATTCAAACCCTATATACCATTTCTGCACAACGATAGAGGTGCAAGCAAACATGCTGTTTTCACAAATATAAAATACTTACAGATACTTAAGAAAAATGATGTTTGTAGATACACTACCATTCAAAAGAGACTGGAGTTTTGCTGTCACATGAATAAATTACATTTTAAAATAGAAAACAGTTATTTTAAATTGTAATAATATTTTACAATACTACTATTTTACTGTATATTTGATTAAATGTAGTATTTGTAAGCATAAGAGACTTTAAAAAACAGATCCCAAATTCTGACATGCAAAGAGAACTCAACATTATTACTCTATACAACAAGGTCGGCTATCATGAAACCACTGATCCCAGCTCAGTTTTCAGTCTTATTTTTAAAGTCTAGCTGGTAACACTTTATTTTCAGGTCCAATTCTTGCTATTAACAAACCATTAACTATGACTTTTGCCTCAATAAAAATGTGCTGCTTATTAATAGTTAGTAAGGTAGTTAAGTTTAGGTACTGGGTAGGATTAGGGATGTAGAATATGGCCATGCAGGATATGTGCTTCATAAGTACTAATAAACAGCTGATATGTTAATAATAGGCATGCTAATAAGCAACTAGTTAATAGTGAGGATTGGTCCTTATACTAAAGTGTTACCGTCTAGTCTTGTCAGTCAACTGATCTGCTTCATGATAAAGTGTACCACAAAAAAGCTCCTCTGTTGTCCATTAGTGCTCCCTCTGGTAAACCAAGGACACTGCAACCAGAAAGTCATCACACACCTTTATATATTACTTAAAAAACGACATGATGCTAAATTAATGTAGTAAATAAGACTGATAATCATAATTATTTTTTTCAAACAGCTCTTGTTTTAATGGCGGCACATGTGTGGATGGCATCAACAGTTTCACTTGCCTGTGCCCAACGGGGTTCACTGGAAACTACTGCCAGCACGACATCAACGAGTGCGACTCCAGACCTTGCCTGAATGGAGGCACCTGTCAGGACAGCTACGGCACATACAAGTGCACCTGCCCTCAGGGATACCATGGCCTTAACTGCCAGGTAACAAATCAAAGATTTAGACAGTATGGGACAGGGACAAAACTTAGCATGTATCCATCATACATTCATAGCTTATAGTGTTTCCTTTGTTGATTCTGTAGTATAATTAAAAAAATTGCTGAAAAGTTCTACAATTAAATGAATATTTAGTTATCACAATATTCCCTAAAATATATATACTAACATTTTTGAATACATTTCTATTAATTCCACTTCTTTTATGTAGTCAATGCCAATAATTTAAAAATGTATTACTTTATATATCGATCTGTCCCTAATTCACATCAGCTTTTATTTTAGAAAATAGACAGGAACAATGTTCTATTTTACAGTTTCACAATATTAAAGTTACCCGTCCTTTTTCTTTGTTTGTAGCTCTATGATTTTAAGGCATCAAAGGAGCACTCTTGATGTGAGAGAAATGTCAATATAAATATATGTAGAACTTAATTTATTTGTATTAATATAATTATACAAGTAACATTTATAAATACAATGCATGAATTTCAATTATAATTTTAATATTTAATTTAATCATATAGACACATTTCCTTTATTTCCAATTTTTCCCATTTTCGAAAATCAGTCTAATTAGAAAAGACAATTTTAGTTTTCTCTGTATTTTTATATTTAGAGTATCACATAGTTAGCTTAGCAGCAAACTAACATCAAACACTGTTATTATAGTCAATAGAATGCACAATAGAATTTAGCCTGTCCACTTTTTCAGTAGCCTTAGCTCCAGAAGTATTTTTGCCATTGAGATTTTGTTAGTCTTTTTAAACAATTAAAAGCAATGAGCCAAACTGGTTTGAATATTTTGTATGCATTATTTTATTTTATAATATATTTTTAATATATATTTATTATTTAGGAATTAATAAAAAAAAAATCTAAATTCGACACTTTATGTCAAATACAATAAAATAAAATGAAATATTTCTTATGACTTAAAGAGATTTGAACTCATGGATGCGTAAGTTAAAATGTGAACACAGGATGAATTTTGTCATGCAGGAGCTGGTGAACTGGTGTAAGCCGTCTCCCTGTAAGAATGGAGGTATCTGCAGACAGAGCGGCACTAGGTACAGCTGCCAGTGTCAGACAGGCTGGACTGGTTTATACTGCGACGTCCCCAGCGTTTCTTGCGAGGTGGCCGCCAAACAACAAGGTAGGTTTGTTTGTATGCATGTGCCTAAAATATGTTTGCCGATTACCACACATTTCTGCCAGGGCTGTTCAGTGTTTCACAAATCTGCTGTGATGTTTGCTTCTTTCACTTTTAGGTGTACTGGTGGCCCGGCTGTGTCGTAACTCTGGCCAGTGTCTGGATGCTGGAAACACACACTATTGTCACTGTCAGGCCGGATACACGGGCAGCTACTGTGAGGAGCAGGTGGATGAATGCATTCCCAATCCTTGCCAGAACGGAGCAATCTGCACCGACTACCTGGGTGGCTATTCCTGTGAAGTAAGTCAAGAAAACCCGGTGGTTAGGGACAGAAGTGACTGTAGAAGCTGACACTTTAGGTTAATGCCTGCTAAATCTCCCTTCTTTGTAAAATAATTGCTTGTTTGGCAAAGAAGGAAGAAACCGCCAAGTAAACAGAAACAGGCTTGTTTTATGTTTGGCATTAATTCGCCTCACTCCTTCTCTCGTTTCTTGAAGTGCGTGCCAGGTTATCATGGAGTGAACTGCTCTGATGAGATCAATGAGTGTCTGTCTCAGCCCTGCCAGAACGGAGGCACATGCATCGACCTGATCAATACCTACAAATGCTCCTGTCCTCGGGGAACACAAGGTCAGCTATCACTTCCTCCTCTGTTTTGCTCTTTTTGCCCATTCCACACTTCATTAATTAGGTCTTAACTGTTATCAGCAGGCTTAGACGTTTCTCTCTGATTGATGTAGTCATGCTTAATTACAGCTCATAGATGTAATTTTATTTTATAAAATGGATAGAAACTTTCGGTGTGTTATATTACCCAGTTATTCCATGGTCTGTCTGAATACTGGATTCTGATTTGCTGGCAGGTATGCAGTATAACCGTTTAATGCACAGGTAGTTCCAAGTCAGTTTAATCACCGTTCTATATTAATGCGCTGCTTTAAATTGATGCACACAAAACAACACACATCACTCGCTCGCATACACACACACACACACACACACACACACACACACACACACACACACACACACACACACACACACACACACACACACACACACACACACACACACACACACACACACACACACACACACACACACAGAGAGAGAGAGAGAGGAGATCACTGCACACACACATAAACTTGTTGTCAGTAATGCTTCCCTGCGATTTTATTTATAAAATAACCTAGATACTAGATCGCTACATTATATTCCTCAGCAACGAGGTGGTAAAATTGCTGTTTTTGAAGTGATTGTTTGTAGAGAGAGACATGCAGACACAGCACGCAGGTAACACACACTCAACTCTCATCTCTCTCTCTCTCTCTCTCTCTCTCTCGCGATAATTAATTGATATACATGCTATAATTAATTCAAATAAATGTGATCTTACCACACTATTTCATCTCTGTTTCTGATTTGAAGCTGGCAGAATGCTAGCGCTAACGAGTCATAACTGACGAAAATAACTGTCATTTTTACCCATTCGGTCAAATATTGCAGCTTACTAGATTTTGGAACAGAGCCTATATTAACTTCGCTGCAATAAGTGTGGTTTTATAAGACCTTTCTTCTCCGCTTCCCTCTCAGGTGTGCACTGCGAGATCAACATTGACGACTGCACACCCTTCACCGACCCCATCACCCATGAGCCCAAATGCTTTAACCAGGGCCGCTGTGTGGACCGTGTGGGAGGGTACCACTGCATCTGCCTGGCCGGATATGTGGGGGAACGCTGTGAGGGTGATGTCAATGAATGCTTGTCCAACCCTTGTGACCCCCGTGGCACACACAGCTGCATCCAGCTCACGAACAACTACCGCTGCGAGTGTCGCACAGGATACACAGGTACAGCATAGGCTACTGGACCAGTTTGCTTTGATTTTGAGAGTAACGCTACATTCTGATCACATAATAACCTTGTTTGTGGGCCCCTACAGGTCAGCTCTGTGACAAAGTGTTTGATGGCTGTAAGGGGAAACCTTGCCGTAATGGAGGCACCTGCGCTGTGGCTAGTAACACTCCTCATGGCTTTATCTGCAAATGTCCACCGGTTAGTCATATTCTCTGATACATTTAGCCATGGTCTTCTGAACCTGCTTTGCATCGTTTAGCAATCCTGTTCTTACCACTTCTGTCTTATTATTTCATATCAATCACATAGGATATGAACTAATCTGGCTGATCCTATACACATCATAAACATAAATGTGGCAAAAAAAACTTAAATGTGGCAAAATTCATTATAAATTGGTATAATGGCTGCTGAAAATTCAGCTTTGCTATCAGAAGAATAAATTACATTTTAATATACATTAAAATACAAAACAATTATTTTAAATTGTAATAATATTTCACAAAATTACTGTTTTATTCTATTATTTAACAAATAACTCCAGCCTGAGACTTAAAAAAAACATTCTCAATTAAAAAAAAAATAATAATAATTGTATCAACTTTAGACCGGTACTGTATAGATTTGCTATATATATAAAAATATACGTATACTAAGATACACTTTACAACTTGTTTATGTCTCATTTAGGGTTTTACAGGCTCAACCTGCGAGTATGACGCTCATGCCTGTGGGAGTCTCCACTGTAAAAATGGCGGTACATGCGTTTCTGGTCACAAGAGCCCCAAATGCTTGTGCACCCCTGCCTTCACTGGTCCTGAGTGCCAGTATCCCACTGAGGGTCACTGCACCACCAATCCATGCTACAACGGAGGCACGTGCGAGTATATCTCAGAGGCCCCATACTACCACTGCATCTGTCCTACCGGCTTCAATGGCCTCTTCTGCCACATCCTGGACTTCAGCTTCCCAGGTGGCCCTGCTCGAGATATCACACCTGCTCCAGAAGTGACAGTGAGATGCGAGATAGCAGAGTGTGAGAACAAGAAAGGCAATAAGATCTGTGACAGTGCATGTAATAATTACGCCTGCGACTGGGATGGAGGGGACTGCTCGCTGAACTTCAATGATCCGTGGCAGAACTGTTCGGGAACGCTGCAGTGCTGGCGCTATTTTAATAACGGAAAGTGTGATGAACAGTGTCACAATGCTGGATGCCTCTATGACGGATTTGACTGCCAGAGACTGGAGGGCCAATGCAAGTGAGTGCTATTTCAAGGTTCAAGGTTCTTTTATTCGTCACATACTCAATTATACAGGATATAATCAGTAGTGAAATGTAAATCAGGACAGGTCCGCTCAGTTATATTTGAGAATTTTTACTCAAGTTTCAGGAAAAGGTACAAGTTGAGCATTTGTAATGATAGCTAACAGTTTAAAGCTAAAATTATCATGCTTAAGATTAATATGAAGCTTTAATTGGAAATCACAATTTTTAAACTCCCATAGAATTTCTCTTCAGCAGCTCTGAAAGAGTCATGGAAAAAAAATCTTAAAGTTATGCAAAGTTGTCTAGTGAAACTCAGCTCTTAAATGTTGTTTTCACTAGAATCTGTTAAATAATTTTTCTCTAAATTTCGGGTTTTATTCAATTGTATTTAATATCCAGTCTTACCTATTTTCTTTTTTAAGAATTTAAAATTTTGATTATAATTTTGACACAGCTAGAACATTTCTGAGTAAAAATGATTTGACTCAAGTCAGTATTTTGTAGTAAAATATGTAAATAGTTTTTAGCTAATTATAATTCAGAATGCAAATGTTTCTTCAACATTGTTATTGATGAAATCCGCCTGTTAGATAATAAAGACTAAAACTATAAAAAAGTAATTACTTAAAATAAAATTACTGAAATAAAGTTATATATATATAATATATATTATAAAGAAAAGAAAAATTCAGGAAACCTTTCTCATTTTTTAGAATGTGATGTACTAAAATAAAAAAAAAATATATAAAAAAAAACAGCCATTTTTAAAGAAAATAACAAAACTAACAAAAACACCCAACACAATTACTAAAGTTTGAACTAAAATGAAAATGGAAAATAAAATAAATACAAATTTGTAATATTAATAAAAACTAATAGTATCTCAATCATACACAATTTGAGAATGAAAACTAAGGCTATCTGATTATCTTTTAGCTAAATGCTAGTTGGTCAAACTAGTTCTGAAGACACATTGGCTGTTTATGCAACTGGTCCTTGGTCTTAAATCACTCTGGGGTATTTTTGTTAGATGGTATCTTGGCCAAGATGGTTTACAGACTTGTAGTCCAGCTCTCCAGACCGTTTAGAAATCTTGTAAAACCAGAATCAGAAGCTGTTTAGCTCTGTCTTCGAGAATGAATGCTACTCCTAAACTCTGCTCTATTCTCTCACAGTCCACTCTATGACCAGTATTGCAAAGACCACTATGCAGATGGCCACTGTGACCAGGGCTGCAATAACGCAGAGTGTGAATGGGACGGGCTGGACTGTGCCAGCAACATACCCGAGAAGTTAGCTGCTGGACTCCTAGTTGTGGTGGTCCACATTTTGCCCGACCAGCTCCAAAACAACTCCTTTGGATTTCTGCGGGAGCTCAGCCGAGTCCTCCACACCAACGTCGTTTTCCGGCGTGACAGCAAAGGAGAGGAAATGATCTACCCTTATTACGGCAACGAGCAGGAGCTGAGAAAGCACAACATCAAACGATCACTAGATGGCTGGAACGATGCTTCCAGCAACGTCTTGAGCTCTGTAAAAAGCAGCATTTACAATATAGCGGTAGAAGGAGGGAGAAAACGCAGAGAACTGGACGAGATGCAGATCAAAGGGTACGTATGTGACAGTCGAGGCCTCGTATGCTTTAAGAATGTGTTTTAATAAAAATCAATAAAAAATCACGCTTTTGATTTCCATCAGCTCGGTGGTATATCTGGAGATTGACAACCGCCAATGCTACCAACAAACCTCTGAGTGCTTCCAGAGCTCAAACGACGTGGCGGCTTTCCTCGGAGCCCTGGCTTCCAGCGGCAATCTGAATATGCCTTACGTCATCGAGGCCGTCACAAGTGAGTGTTTGGCACGAGTATTGTCGTGTGCCTCGCGTCTTCCCATAATGCCCTTAATCAAGACAAGGCCTCCCATCTTACTCAATGTATTCAGCACCCCCCCCCCAACCTTTAACCCCACCACCTCCTACCGCGGATTACAGGGATCACTTTGAAGTTTGTACGTTTCTTCCTTATAACAATGAAGCAAATGCTCTTTGTGCATTAGATAGACTAAACAATCAATGCGGCAGTCTGAGGGCAGATCCGCTGGCTCCAGGCGCCAAAAATAGTTAATTGATGCAAATCATGTCAACTCATTTGGCCCAACAAGACACATATAGCCCATTCATGGTTTGAATCTAAAATGATGGGGGCTGCTGCAACCTTAACCTTGTTGAATGTACCAGGACTTAATGCATCTCCAAGGGTTTAGGTGAGCAGAGTTTATCATTTCAAAATCGTTAGTGGAGAGAGCATGAAAAAAGAGAGGAGAAAAATTGATCGGGAGTGTGCTAGAAGTTGGGAGTCTTTGTTATCTCGAAAATCCTAATAAATCCTTCGTCTTTACAGCTTAAAGTGTGCGCGGTAATTTGAAGTTCATTAATCCTTCCCTCTTTTTCCCTTAAAGAAGAACTGGTAAAGTTGTCTCCTGGTACCCTGGGCTGAGAAAGGGGAGAGGAGGTGTTCTTTCTTTTCTCTTTTTTCTGTCCTCCTCCTTTTCTTATTTGCCAGCTCGTTCTTTATGATGAGAAGCGGTTAGCAATTCTGATTACTACGAACGTGTGCCTTGCCGTAGTTTGTCCGCCTATTGCGGGTAATTTGTGCCTCATCGTTGAATGAGGAGCACATTCTTGTCTCTTCTGTGGGCTTGACATGTCAACTGTGCTTTCTGTGGCAGGTAAGATTGATGGACCGCCGTCTATAGAGCTCTATCCAGTCTACGTGGTTCTGGTAGGACTGGCGCTGCTGGCCTTTGTCGCTGTGGGAATGGTCGCGTCCCGTAAACGCCGCCGTGAACACGGTCAACTCTGGTTTCCGGAGGTTTCAAAACCAGCGAGCCCAGCAAGAAGAAGAGGAGGGAGCCGGTCGGCGAAGACTCCGTCGGTCTGAGGTCAGTCGCGTTATCTTTGGGTATCGAGTTTGAAGGGACAACTATTATGGAGGAGAAGTTTTTCATTTTAAGTAATGATCATCTGTTGAGTTTAATTTAATTAACTGAGTGGTTTTAGGAAGAAGGTGGAGCTTGATAACCAATGAGGGCTTTTAGTGTTGGAAAAAGTTATATGAGTAGTTATCGGCACGTCTAATGGATTATTTTACTAAAAACAGGCCACTTAAGAACTGTTCAGACATTTCATTAATGGATGACAACCAGAATGAATGGGGAGAAGAGGAACCATCAGACACCAAACGCTTCAAGGTGAGCAGAGCAACACATTTATCACTATAAGATATTCACATAGAAGCGTCTTACAATTTGGACTCTTGTATTAATTAATAATAATAATTCAAATGTTTTTGTTTAATTTGTTAATGTCTCATTCTCTTATTTTAGTCTGAGGAGCAGGCGATGCTTGATTTAGACCATCAGCCAGATCACCGGCAGTGGACGCAGCAGCACTTGGACGCCGCCGATCTACGCATCCCATCCATCGCTCCCACACCCCCTCAGGGCGAGATAGAGAACGACTGCATGAATGTCAATGCCCGAGGACCAGGTTAGGGATTGTTGTATATTTAAACATTTTTTCATGTAAAATTGTTTTTTGTTATTGGGTATTGATGACTTTTAAATTATTATTTTATACAATAATTTAATATATTTAAATGTAATTGTAATAAAATGTTATTTATGTGAATTTTAAATTATATTTATAATAATATAATTTGATTATCATTAAAATGTATATATATTTTTATTAATATTAATATTTGATTATAATAATATTATTAAAATATGAATATAAAAAATAATAAATGTTATCAAAATTGTGGCCTCATTGACTAGGTCATTTTTAGGTAGATAGAATGTTTTGGCTGATTATATTTTTGCTGGGAAATATTGTTACTAGTTAACACAGACATAATGAGATATTTGTTGTGATTTTTTTATGAGAACTCGGTCAGTGTAAATTCTTTGCTTATGGATTACACCTGTTCTCCGGTTTATACTCGATGTGTGTGCGCACGCTGTCGAGTGCTGGGATGAGGAACTGAATTGAGTTCTAAGTAGGAGTTAATGCTCGGGGCCCTTTGGGGAAAAGAATCCACTTCAAAGGCTCTGACTGAAAGCAGTAAACCCTGGGGACTGAGCACATTTTACCAGCCTTATGGATTCATCCTGTGATATCATTCTGCTTACATGTGTTTTGTTAATTAAACTCTTTATGATATGCACATCCTCTCTTTCTATAAGCACCAATATACCCCTGACAACACTTTAAGATTGTCAAAGGCAGCATTCTTCTGCTATCTCTTTGTGAGCTGTTTTTCCTTTTTTTTCTCTTTGTGTGGATTGATGTTTTTAAATCGACCAAATCAGGCCTGATCTGGGAATAGCTATTCTTTTGAAGCCGAGAAGCCTCTGTCGAAGTCAGCAAAGAAAGCAGCTTCTCAGAGGTGATAATACTCTGTTTTACCAGCGGTTGAAATTTCAAAGCCTGGCCCTCGTCCTGAGATTTACCAAACCTCCACGCTTGATTACAATCCGTTATCGAAGCCATCTGGGGCGATTCAGAAAGGGAGTGCATCAAATCCAACTTCGATTTGTTTGTTTCTTTGCCGTTACTTTGGTCCATCGCTTTGAGGAAAACATTTCTTTAGGTTGGCCTCGGACTATTCCTGATCAAAACACTGAAAGCTAAAATTTCCCTTTCTCTTCATTTTGTATAGTAGAAATAATGATGGAAACCTGAAATATGTGACCCTGGACAACAAAACCAGTCTTAAGTCATTCGTGTATATTTGTAGCAATAGCCAAAAATACATTGTATGGTTCAAAATGATCGATTTTTCTTTTATGCCAAAAATCATTAGGATATTAAGTAAAGATCATGTTCCATGAAGGTATTTTGTCAATTTCCTACCGTAAATATATCAAAACGTAATATTTCATTAGTAATATGCATTGCTAAAAACTTCATTTGGACAACCTTATAGGCGATTTTCTCAATATTTAGATTTTTTTGCACCCTCAGATTACAGATTTTCAAATAGTTGTATCTCAGCCAAATATTGTCCTAACAAACCATAAATCAATGGAAAGCTAATTTATTCAGCTTTCAGATGATGTACACATCTCAATTTAAAGAAAAAAAGACCCTTATTGCTGGTTTTGTGGCCCAGGGTCACATATGAAAAAAAATTATCCTGAAGAATGATCATAATGGAATTTAGAATTTGAAAAATGAATGTCACCTTAGCATAAAGCTTATGCTACCTAAATACATGTAAACATAACATCTTCACTAGGGATGGGACAATACACCTACCTCCCGATTCGATACTACCACGATACTTGGGTGCCGATACGAAATGTATTGCGATTTATTTTTAAGAATGTCGATTCTACAAGTATTGCGATTCAATATTGCTGTGTGTTGCCATTTTAGTTTGAGTCATATTAACAAAAACAATGCATCACATCTTTCTAAACTTTTATTTCAGGAGCATACACATACACATTGTATATTTAAAGTACCTTAAACCATGAAACTTTCAAGTACCAAAACCCTGAACTAGCACATGAATATAATAGTCAAATCTTCAACAAAATGAGCAGACAAAATACTTTCTGAAATAAAATAAAGTGCTATGTTAATTTGCATACTGTTTTAGTCATGTTTAGTCGTGTTTTCATGACATTTGGGATTCAAAACGTGAAGGTGCAGAAAGAACTCTGGAAGAGGTTTGATCTTCTGCCTCCGTCATGGTTTTGCTTTCTCGTGCCGCCTTTAAACGTATATGACGTCATCTAATGCAGCGGCACTGCGCACGCAGACCAATCGTTGTATGACATCAAAGCACCGCGAGAGCTACAGAGAGCAGACGGCTCCCACTGATCTATATATGGCTCTACGTGCTTTCGAATCACTCTTGCGGTACTTTGATGTCATACGCTGATCGAACACACCTATGCATTTCGCCCTCTAATCGATTTTTTAATATTTTAAAAAGAATCGCGATAGTTGGGTGAATCGATTTTTTTCTCCCACCTCTCAATCTTCACTTTCTTTTTGCTTTCTAGATGGCTTTACTCCTCTCATGATCGCATCTTGTAGTGGAGGAGGGCTAGAAACAGGAAACAGCGAGGAAGAGGAGGATGCTTCAGCCAACGTCATCAATGACTTCATCTACCAAGGTGCCAACCTTCACAACCAGACAGACCGTACGGGTGAGACGGCCCTACACCTGGCTGCCCGTTATGCCCGCTCAGATGCTGCAAAAAGGCTCCTGGAGGCCAGTGCAGATGCCAACATCCAGGACAATATGGGACGGACTCCATTACATGCTGCTGTGGCTGCAGATGCACAAGGGGTCTTCCAGGTATGTGAGCCACAATTTCATAAGGGAATACAGAATAATAATAATGATGTTTAACATTGTGTATTTCCGCCGATTTATGCATCAGTATCTCTGTTTTCTGAAGCATGTTAACTTTTGTCCTTATGCAGATTTTGATACGTAACCGTGCCACAGACCTGGATGCCCGCATGCATGATGGCACTACACCTCTGATACTGGCAGCAAGACTTGCTGTCGAGGGCATGGTGGAAGAACTCATCAACTGCCATGCTGATGTCAATGCCATTGATGATTCTGGTATGACATACTGCCATACTCAAACACTGTCAAACATATTATTATTATTATTATTAATTATTACTACATCTCAAAGTTAAATCAGAAAACATTAAACCAAAAAAAAGTGTCCAGCAAAGGCCAGGTGGCACCTCATGAAGTTGGTTGGAAGAAGATAAGATATACACTACCATTCAGTTTGGGTCAGATTTATTTAATAATACTTTTATTCTGCATTAAATTGATCAATTTAATTCAAGTCTAATAAAAAAAGCTGGTACTTTGCACTTTCTATTCATCAGACTCCTGAAAAAAAATGTATCCACAAAAATATTAAGCTGCACAACTGTTTTCAGCATTATTAATAATAAGAAATGATTCTTGAGCACCAAATCAGCATATCAGAAGTATTTCTGAAGGATCATGTGACACTGAAAACTCAGCTTTGCCATCATATTTTAAATTGTAATAACATATCACAATTGTACTGTTTTTACTGTATTTTGTTCAAATACATGCAGTCTTGTAGAGCATAAGAGACTTCTTTAATTAAACACTGAAACAATTTAACCAACCTCAAACTTTTGAAGGCTATTGTAAGTTTTGATGTGTTCAAATTGTTCATCAGTACACAATCTACAATATTTAATTTGATTTGTTTATACATTTTTATGACTTTACTATTATTCTAAAATGTGTAAAATAGTAATAATTAGCTTTGTCGAAACATTCCACTGGTCACATATACATTTGATAGATTATATATATATATATATATAGATTTTACTGCTAATTTATATAAAAAAAAAAACTTTAGATTTATTACTATTTTATCACAATTACATATATTACCATGTATTACTATTGTTGGTTTCTTAGTAAATGTACTTGAGCACATGCTGAAGCGGTTTCTGTTTGTGCTACAGGTAAATCTGCACTTCACTGGGCAGCCGCTGTGAACAATGTAGATGCAGCGATGGTATTACTTAAGAACGGGGCAAATAAAGATATGCAAAACAATAAGGTAAGCAGCACTTGATTAGTTTGTATCACAAATAATGCTATGATATTTTTGAAATAACACATTTCACATAAAATTCTTACTCGCATAGTACAAAAATTATTTCATTTTTTCTAAATGCTTTCTGCTTACCAATTATTTTCCCACATTCAGGAGGAGACTCCTCTGTTCTTGGCGGCGAGAGAAGGAAGTTACGAGACTGCTAAAATTCTTCTCGAACACTTTGCTAATCGAGAGATCACAGACCACATGGATCGGCTCCCACGGGATATCGCTCAGGACAGAATGCATCACGACATTGTGCGGCTCATCGACGAATACAACCTGGTCCGCAGCCCTCCCATGCACAGCGCCCCTCTCTGCACCACCCTCTCCCCGCCTCTCTGCTCCCCCAATGCCTTCATGGGTAGCATGAAGCCCTCCATACAAAGTAAAAAACCCCGGAAGCCAAGTACAAAAGGCATCGGTTGTAAGGATGGCAAAGATATGAAAGTCAAGAGGAAGAAGGCACAGGATGGAAAGGGAAACTTACTAGACAGCTCAGCTGTGCTCTCGCCGGTCGATTCCTTGGAGTCGCCCCATGGGTACATATCTGACGTCGCCTCCCCACCCCTGATGACGTCACCCTTTCAGCAATCACCCTCCATGTCGCTTAATCACTTACAGGGTATCTCAGACACCCACATGGGCATCAACCATCTGGGAATGGGCAACAAGCAAGACCTGACCCATATTCAGTTTGATCCGTTACCCCCACGTCTCACCCATCTTCCAGTGGCCGGATCTAATGGCTCAAACATCATGAACGGCCAATACGAATGGCTCGGGCGGATGCACAATAGCATGGGTCCGCAAAATCAATTCGGAGCCATGAGGAACGCTTCAGTTCAGGCCAGCCTTCACCAATCCGGCCTGATGACGTCTCTTCACAATGGCCGTCCCGCCACACTGTCTCAGATGATGAATTATCAAAGCCTGCAGAACACACACCTCACCACGCAGCCGCATCTAATGCAGCAGATGCAGCAGAACATGCAACAGAGACCGCAGCAGACGAACGTCCAGCTGCAGCACCAGAGCTCCAATCCACCCAGCGGCGTGAGCCAGAACTTACTCAGTGATGAGCTCCAGCAGAGCGTGGGGAACAGCATGTCCATCCACACCATCATCCCCCAGGAGACCCAGATGTTGAACCCGTCTTCTCTGGGTCCCAGCATGGCGGGAACGCAGTTCCTGACGCCACCTTCCCAGCACAGTTGCTCAGCCCCAATGGACACCAACACCCCCAGCCACCAACTCCAAGTGCCTGACCATCCTTTCCTCACCCCGTCTCCGGGTTCACCGGACCAGTGGTCCAGCTCGTCGCCCCATTCCAACATGTCTGACTGGTCAGAAGGCATTTCCAGCCCTCCCAATAGCATGCAGTCGCAAATCGGACACATACCGGAGCAGTTCAAATAAAAAACAAAAAAATGTAAGGCACCATAAGCCTGCTCACTGAAGGTCTTTTATATGCCTCTTGTACTAACCATATCTTTTTTTTAATTTATTGATATTTTGTTATTTATACTTCTTTCACCATTTATTTTCAAATTTGGGCACAAGAAATTATCTTAAAAATAATGAAGAAGGTATTTTTTAAATGTAATGCTATTGACTGCAATACACTGTACTTAATGTGCACACTGGGTATTTATTGGTCTTAAAATATGCCTGTTTTTTATTTCAGTTAATCGGCCTTCATTTTTGTTTGATTAATTATACCGAATATTGTATAAATTTGTAAAAACGCAAAGTTCTTGTACGGGCATTTTAGAGAGCACGTTTTTAAACAACAAACTTCAGTGTTAAAGTAGATTTATGTTGTTTGAACCAAGCTGCTTTTCTGTTACTAAAAGGTGAATAATTACATTGGTTTTGTGTTACTTTCTTATATTTGTTATGATTAGGTTCTCATCTTTTTTATGCTACAAATAAGTAGTGGTATTATAATTGAATATTTGTATAGTTTAACGTGATTTGCTTTCTCTTTTTTTCCTTTCTTGTATATTAAATTCCTGCATAAGCAGATTTCTTAACATCCACTGTGAGTGTGGATGTAAAAGTGAGGATCTGAGCTTCTTACAGGAAATACTTGATATTGACTTGTATGAAACAGGTTCCAGTATCAAGTGCTCTGTATCTTTTTCCTCCAATTTTGTAGAACTGGTCATGTGGCCAAAAGTGTCTGGGGTTTTATGGAGGTGTTTCAAATTGAACTGCTCTTTACTGTACTTCAGTTTTGTATCTTCGTTTGAGCCTATGGCTAATGTAAATAGATCAATTGTATGCGTTTGTCATGTAAACAGGATTTTGTTTCAGAAATCTTAAGTGTGCCCTGGAAATTCTAAATATTTTAATGCTACGTAGTTATGTTTTCTATCATACGCAGAACGTATATTTTTTTCTCAGTATCACTGGGGTAGCGATACATACAGTATAACAATTTATACACACAAATTATTAGAGAATATGACATTCAGAATAACATAATTAGATGATTTATGGCTCACTATTTATTGACCGCCAATAGTGTTCCACAAATTCACAAAATTAAGTTAAAAGGTCCCCATAAAGGGTCGTGGTGGCATCATATATCCTCTTGAAGCCATCAGTACTTCGAGTTCATCAGATTTGAACAGCACTGAGACGGAGTATACCGTCTGTAATTGTTACCTTCAAATGTGTAGTTTATATGCAGAGTATTTTCTGTCAGTTCTACTGTCTGTACAAGTTTCTTTGATTAATAAAAGATACCAATGTGTATACAAATTTCAGTCTGCTGTAACTTTCTTCATGGCCTGTCTAGCTTATTTACCAAACCCATGTCTAACACTTTATTTTGAGTTATATAAAAGCAATTAAAAACAGATACATTGATGAACCTAACATAAAAGCTAACATTTTGCCCTTAACCTATGCCAAGCTGGGTTTGAATATCAAAGAAACAAATATATATGTTTAAATATACTGAAATAATATACGGCATGAGCTAAACTAACATGAGCGTATCAAAGGCTGGTAATGGTTTTATAGCATTAGCCTGCAGCGCCATCTGCTGAAATGCTTATGACCATCAACAGCGCCGTCTGCTGCTGAGAGGACAAACGCAGTAAAAGCAGGACTATACTCTAACTACAGCGGGGGACAAACACAGCCTTCAAATGTCCACTTGAGGTAGGCTACTATAGGTACCACATTAGGTAGGACTCCTTGTGTGAGGATAACCTGCACGGTGAACCCATTCAAATGTTGTTCTGGCCCCCACAGCGACCCTTATCAGTAAGGCCACTACTGATATCACACATACCTTGAAATCGATGGGCTTGATATGATGTCACAAGTAGGGTTGCCCCATCCCATAAAATACGTAAAGGTCAAATGATGCGTCCCGTATCAAATCAATACGGGACGCGATTTGTCCCGCATTTTACAAATGCCAACCTAGTTGAATCAACAAATAAGTATTTTGCCCTGATTATAATACTAATAACAGTTATAATGAAATCAATTTCATACAAGGTATTGAAGTAGCTCATTTGCACGTGATTACATTTCGGCGTCTTTGTTTTCATAGCGACGGAGTCTCGAACGCGCGCCGTTAAAGCTTTTCACGTGAACAAAAGGATGTCTAGATGTAGCGCTGAATGGGAAAGTTCTCAATGGGTCTGTCCAGTAACTAATGATGAACGCGCAGTTTGCAGAGAAGCATTTCAGCTGCTCACGGTGAACTGCCTGACTTAAAGGGACAGTTCACACAAAAACAAATGTTGTAATCGTTTACAAAAAGTTGTTCCAAACCTTAATAATTTATTCTGTTGAACATAAAAGATGATACTTTGAAGAATGTGGGTAACCAAAGAGTTTTTTTTTAAGTTACTATAACACATTTATTATATTTTTTAGACATTATTAGACAGATTAATTATTTGATTATAATTAACTGTAGACCCTATTTATTAATTTGTAATTTATATGAATCATAAATATATACAAAATATATAATCTAAAATGTCATATACAATTTGGCATTTTACATTTTTTAAATGCTAAATTATTAAGATGGAAATGGGACAAATAAATGTAGCCCTAATTTGAGCACATGGATATAAATAAATACATTAAAATTAATCCCATCCAGGTAACAGCTGCAGAACTGTCAAAAAAAGACTAATAATAAATACTAATTTAAGTTGTAAATAATCAAATTTAAAATAACAATATTAGTATGGTCTGTTGGAAGTTTAACTACTTTAGCTTGTATTTATTGATTTCGGGGGGGGGGGGGGGAGGGGGGGGGGTCGTGAATGGGTGTCCCTTATTTTGCCTCGCTGAAGGTGACAACCCTAGTCACAAGACTTAGCAACATATTAATACAAATATATTGATAGGCCTAATTCATTCTGATGCTGCCAAATAACCTCTGACCATCCTTTTAGTAAGCAGGGTTTCAATATTTGCTTGTAGGCCTATAGCATTAGAACAACGGTGTCTGTATTTCAGCAATTCAAGCTCTTTGATTATTAATTATAGGTATAGCCTATATAATGATTCATGCCAGTGTTCCCCAACACACTGCACTCTGTAGGGTGAAGCACCAAAGCACTGTGTTACTTGTACGTGACACTGCACATAAGTGTTGAAACATGGTGCTTATTTCAGTCAATTTCAACATACCGTTCACCACCTTTCGAGTCGCAGCTAATAGAAAATTCACATGAAAAAATCAAACAAATATGCAATAGAAACTGATTGAAGATATTCTAGATACAGTGATTTACACAACATAACGTCAAAGGCATATCATGACATGATTCAAGTAAAACAACTTTTTCTGCAAATCTATCTGACGTAGATGTCAAAAGCTAATGCAATTACTTTCCACATTTTCACAGTTTTTTGTCAGACACTTGTTTCTTTATTTATTTATTCGGATCCATTATGACACTTACAACCTCCGATATGACTATGAAATGAGTGCTAGTACTGTCTACCCACCTCATATTGCAGTGTACCTTTACTGTGCTTTTTACAATTTATATACTACCGAATATATATTCTGCTGAGTACATTGTACCGCAACTGTTCTGCGTGTACTTTTTATGTTTTTGAAAGATGTCTCTTATGCTCACCAAATCTGCATGTAATCAAAAATACATTAAAAAGTGTATCATGAAAATTATTACCATTTAAAATCACCCATCCTCTGCTCTATTATAATTCAAATGTAATGTATTCCTTTGATGGCAAAGCAGAATTTTCAGCATTACTCCAGTCTTCAGTGTCACAAGATCCTTCAGAAATCATTCTAACATGCTGATTTGGTGCACAAGAAACATTCCTTATTAATATCAATGTTGAAAACAGTTGGGATGATCAATATTTTTGTGGAAACTGTGATACATATTTTACAGAATTATTTTGAAAAATGTAAAGTTAAAAAAATTATAATTTATCTAAAATTAGTGTTCTGTGTAACAATGTTAAAGTATTTACTTTACTAAAAATACTTTAATCTGTGCAATATCTGCCATAATGTCTTATGTATACTGTATACTCAAAACAGTGATAATGCCGTGATGTCAAGCTGTCTAACATTACCTGCACAAACTGGTGACAAATACTAAACAATCTAAACACATTCAATTTGTCTTGTCTACACAAATTTGACCACAATACAATTTTCATGCTGATGGATTGTTGAAAGACATGTCTTTTCTTTTTTTCTACCTGGATGACATTTATGCTGCTGGTTCATTAAGTAAAAACTGATTTTTCTGAGGACAGGACCATGCACAAACAGAGCTCTATGAGATTTTGGGGATGGTTAATGCTATGATTTTGCTGACACGTTCTGGTTGAAAGAACAGTACAGAATCCTCCTCAGATAACATGAACTTCATGCAACCTAATCTATTACAAAACATCAGTATCTCTATAAAACATTAAAACTAACATCAGGATAGTATAGGCATAATTTCCCTCCCTGAGTATCTGGAATCTGTGTGTCATTACAACCTGCTCAACAGGCCTGCACACCTCATGGTAAACTAAACTACAGAATGGTTATGCAATTTTTATTTATTTAACATTTTGCAAACTCCCTGTTAAATCTCAGGCTTGAGAGATTTGGAGGCATACATTTTCTTATTAATCCAAAGATTTAGACTGCATCAGTTAAGTCAGACCAGCATAAAGTTACATAATGCACAATGACCGCACCTCTGCATCTTGCTGCATGTTCTTACAGTACACAGGGTAAAAACTTCACCCAAAGTATAATGTCCTCACATTAATAAACAGTGTAAGTCAAAGGCAGTGTTTTGTGGTGCTTGTAAGACTCAGAGCAGGGCAGTGCAAGGAGGTGAATGATTGCTCAATACAAGTCTATTCAAGGTGAATAAGTGTTGAGGTGTGACTTTCTAAATGAAGGAAATGGTCATTAAAAAAAAAGTAAATATAAAAATTTTTTTTATTATTATTAAATATCGGCCTATAGTTACTGCTTTAAATCCTGTGCATGTGTGTGCGTGCGCATGTGTGATTTAAATTTAATTAGTTGTATAATATTAATATTATGTTTTATAAGTTTCTTTCCCCAAGCAATCCATTTCATAAACACTTGACAATAATTATGGTACACACACTATTTATACACTTATACACTAATTTATCTAGCACACATACTCTACACTTCAATTGCACATAATATACCTCTACATACAAAACTGTCCATTGTCATATACAGTACATGTACATACAATTGTAAATTTGTATATTGTTATTCCTTATTTACTTGTTCTTTTTAAATTATTTTTATTATCTGTGTTTTTGTTCTGTCACTGTCATTCTGTTGCACTGCGGTAGCTTCTGTCACGAAAACAAATTCTGTGTATGTGTAAACATACCTGGCAATAAAGCTCATTCTGATTCTGATTAACTTATGCTGGGTACACACTAAAATATTTTTACAATCTTATAAGATCTTCAAAACGTGAGAGACCACACACAAGAGGACAAAACAAATCCTGGATTTAACCGTTTTGCACCTATAGTGTGTGGTGTGCCGCGATGTGAATAACAGATTTTCAACCAGAGTCCGGACTATGAACACAGGAAACCTCGCAAAATCTCTAGAGACTTGAGAATAAACAAGATTTTTTTTTATTGCAATTTTAGAAAAAAGAACATACAAGGGCAATAACATATACATTACATCAAATACAATAATAAACAAAAAAACTATACAAAAGAGAAAAGAAAAGCAATAAGAAAATTACATTTCCGTAAAAAAGTATAAATAATTACAAATTATTAAAATAATAGTTTTAAGGCTTTAAAATAATGGCAAAGTCCCAGTCTTTGGTAATGGCAGGGGGAAATTGCGATGATAGTGTATTTTATACTTTTATTAAATATAAACAAAAAATAAACAGTTACAGCTCAAAACAGATTATAACAACAAAACTTGATATAGCTTTGATATAAACAATATACAAAGATCTTGAAAAATAACCAAAAACAAAACATTAAGCCAGGGGAAATATATAAATTACAATAAATTAAATTTGAGAAAAAAAAGGCTCTCCCGCGTCCAAATCCTTTTGTGCTGCGCCATGACTGCGTTTGTTATGCTTCAGTCTTCTGTCAGCTGGCTTTCTGATTGGATATTGTTTTGTTTCACATGATAATCTGTAGATCAAATGCACGTTTGTCCTCGGGATCCCCCCACACAGCAGGATTTCTGATCCTAAATATTCAACAGTGGATTCAGTCACTTTTAACACACTTCACACCACAGGAAAATCTGATAAAATAATCTTTAGATCCACCAAGGTAATCGGGACATTACCTAGGATTGTCAGAAGGGGAGAAATCGGCCCAAAATCAGCCCGATTATCTTGTGGTGTGTACCCAGCATTAGCCTATAGGATGTATTTTGACTAGAGATCGGTTGACCGATATTTTTCCCGATATTTAAGCATTTTACATACACAATTATACAGAGTATAACCAGCAGTGAAATGTGTTCTCTGCATTTGACCCATCCAAGTGCACACACACTTGGAGCAGTGGGCACTGTTCACTCAGGAGAAGCTCCAGCACGGCCACCGCATGTAACTTTATACAAGATTCACTTGTTTGAAACACACTAAACTATATTAACATTTACTATAGAACCATTATTTCGGCAATAAACATCTCTATCGAAATTAATTATTTATTTTCTCCACAAGCGATCGCAGTTTGAGTATAGTTCTGTGTAAATGCATTGATAAACCGCGCTGTCAGCAGTTTTTATAATTTAGAATGACAAAAAACATGCTTATTGCTTATTGTTAATATCAGTGTTGCTGACGATGCTTTTAATAAATAAAATGTTTTTATTGTTGTAATTTTAAGATAAATTTTTTTTTTTTTTTTGTTGTTGTTAAGATGACTGAAAGGAGGAAAAAACAAAGCGAAGAATGGACTTCAATCTGTTATATATTTACCTTATAACAGTAAATAAATATCGGTTCTGTATATCGGTTATCGGGTACATAAACGTACAAATAATCGGTATCGGTATCGGTTATAAAAAAATCAATATCGGTCGATCACAAATTTTGACTGTCCGGTAGTCCTCAAACAACATTTTAGTCCTGTCTCATCTTGTTAAAGAAGACGCGGCATACATTTTGTCATAGTTTTTATCTTCAGATATTAGTTTTAGCTCATCAACATCT
Organism: Ptychobarbus kaznakovi; assembly: GCA_027422405.1. Classification (NCBI taxonomy): domain Eukaryota; kingdom Metazoa; phylum Chordata; class Actinopteri; order Cypriniformes; family Cyprinidae; genus Ptychobarbus; species Ptychobarbus kaznakovi. Next base: position 17,473,828 of record CM049797.1, on the reverse strand, counting down.
CTTAGTCACAGAAAAAAGGTTCATTGACGAATATTTTTCGTCGTCATCTTCGTCAACGAAATTAACACTGCTGGCTAGGCCACTCCAGGACCTTAATGTGCTTCTTCTTGAGCCACTCCTCTGTTGCCTTGTCCGTGTGTTTTGGGTCATTGTCATGCTAGAATACCCATCCACGACCCATTTTTCAATGCCCTGGCTGGCTTCAATGCACTGTCCCTGACGGTACATGGCCCCGTCCATCGTCCCTTTGATGCGGTGCAGTTGTCCTATCCCCTTAGCAGAAAAACACACCAAAGCATAATGTTTCCACCTCATGTTTGACGGTGGGGATGGTGTTTTTGGGGTCATAGGCAGCATTCCTCCTCATCCAAACACGGCGAGTTGAGTTGATGCCAAAGATCTGGATTTTGATCTCATCTGACCATCTGCACTTTCTCCCAGTTCTCCTCTGAATCATTCGCAAACTTCATAAGAAGAAGAAGAATATTTTTTTTTTATTTGTCACATACACAATTATACAGAGTATAACCAGCAGAGAAATGTGTTCTTTGCATTTAACCCATCCAAGTGCACACACACCTGGAGCAGTGGGCAGCCGACGCTGCGGCGCCCGGGGAGCAGTTGGGGGTTCGGTGCCTTGCTCAAGGGTCTCACCTCAGTCGTGGACAATTCCTGTTGGAGACGAGATTCAAACCCACAACCTCGGGTTACAAGTCGAACGCTCTATCCATTAGGCCACGACAGCCCCCAGACGGGACAGTATGTGTACTCTCTTGAGCAGGGGGACCTTGCGGGCGCTACAGGATTTCAGTCCTTCATGTGTGTTACCAATTGTTTTCTTGGTGACTATGGTCCCAGCTGCCTTGAGATCATTGACAAGATCCTCCCTTGTAGTTCTGGGCTGATTCCTCACTGTTCTCATGATCATTAAAAACTTGCATCTTGCATGGAGCCTCAGTCCGAGGGAGACTGACAGTTATTTAGTTTTTCTTACATTTGAGAATAATCTCACCAACTGTTGTCACCTTCTCACCAAGCTACTTGGCGATGGTCTTGTAGCTCATTCCAGCCTTGTTTAGGTCTACAATCGTGTCCCTGACATCCTTGGACAGCTCTTTGGTCTCGGTCATGGTGGAGAGTTTGGAATCTAATTGATTGATTGCTTCTGTGGACAGGTTTGAGATTAGGAAATTAGGAGCACTCCCTTTAAGAAAATGCTCCTAATCTCAGCTCCTTACCTGTATAAAAGACGCCTGGGAGCCAGAAATCTTGCTGATTGATAGGGGATCAAATACTTATTTCACTCATTAAAATGCAAATCAATATATAACTTTTTGAAATGCATTTTTCTGGATTTTTTGCTGTTGTTGTTATTCTGTCTCTCATTGTTCAAATAAACCTACCATTTAAATTATAGACTGATAATTTATTTGTCAGTGGGCAAAACATTTGTCAGTGGGATCAAATAATTTCCCCCACTGTATTTATGTAAAAATGATACTTAGTCATACTTATTCTGACCTGTACTTATTGAAATATATAAAAGAAAAGTGATCATACTAAATCATATAAAAAAAAATTCTAAACATGCCTGACAACATTTTGGAATATAAACTATTGTTAAACTGAATTACATTTTTAGTGGGTGTCTTCTTAAATGGTAAACATGTATGATGGTCATTATTTTTTACTCAGAATGAATAAATGAAACAGGACACATTCTAATGTGCAGAAAATATAATTAAGCTGTATTGTACTTTTATTGTTTTGATGCTAGAAACCCCCTTTATTCTTTCATTTCTTTGACCCATATTCAAATTGGAAACTTGACATCACACTTGTGTCTCCCTGTTACAGTACCTACCTTTGTATATTTCACATTACTTCGTAAATTCACCAGGAAACTAACAGACAGGGCAATAAATACCCGTAAAGAACACACTTATAGTGCTCATTATAACCGGACTTAATCCAAAAGGCTGGAATGTCCATAACATTTATCAAAAATAATACAGTAAATAATTATCGTGATATACCTAAAACTGCCCGGTCCTGTAGATTTGCATTATATAATATTAAGAAGATCAGGCCCTTTCTCTCGGAACATGCAACACAACTCCTTGTTCAGGCTCTTGTTCTGTCCAGACTGGACTATTGCAATGCTCTCTTGGCAGGTCTTCCAGCCAGTTCCATCAAACCTCTACAATTAATCCAAAACGCTGCTGCAAGATTAATCTTTAATGAGCCGAAAAGAACGCACGTCACACCTCTGTTCATCAATTTGCACTGGCTACCAATAGCTGCTCGCATTAAATTCAAGGCATTAATGTTTGCCTACAGAACCACCTCTGGCTCTGCACCCCTTTACCTAAATTCATTACTTCAGACTTATATGCCCTCTAGAAGCTTGCGTTCTGCAAGTGAACGACGCATTACTGTACCATCCCAAAGAGGCACAAAATCCCTTTCACAGACTTTTTCATTAACTGTTCCCATCTGGTGGAATGACCTCCCTAACTCAATCCGAGCAGCTGAATCCTTACCCATCTTCAAGAAACGGCTAAAAACACATCTCTTCCATCTTTATTTGACCCTCTAACTCTAGCACTCTCTATTCTAAATTTATTTTATCTAATCTGTCTTCTTTTTATTTAAAAAAAAAAACACAAACATTTGACCCTCTATCAATTGCATATTTATTCTCTAACTGCTAGCTTTTCTTGTAAAACTAACACTAAGTTTAATGTTTCTATATTTTACATACTAGTTAAAAAAAAAAAGAAAATCTTTCCTACGTGCACTGCGTTAGGCAAACCAGGACTTGTAGTGGCACTTGCATGTTATTGCTCTTTTGTTGGTTTTGATTGCTTCTATAATGTCCTCATTTGTAAGTCGCTTTGGATAAAAGCGTCTGCTAAATGACTAAATAAATAAATAAATAAATATACCTAGGAAAGATCAAGAATAATCTCAGCTCACCTCCAAGAATTTAGCGTCATTCTATAAACTTGTCCAGTTATCTTTTAAAACACATGTAAAACAGGTGCGTGCTTTTCTCAGCAAAACACAACATCAGGCCTAATAAAAATATCTGTCTGTCTGCATAATTCTCATTCACAGCAGCACATCGCCAATAATTCACAGTTTAATCTGTATTTACAGTGTGTGTGTGTGTGTGTGTGTGTGTGTGTGTGTGTGTGTGTGTGTGTGTGTGTGTGTGTGTGTTGCTGTTATTTTGAAATGTGGTAGTAGTCAGTGTTGGGGAGTAACTAGTTACATGTAACGGAATTACGTAGTTTAATTACAAAATTAAAATAATTGTAATTAGTTACAGTTACTAAGAAAAGATGTGTAATTAAATTACAGTTACTTATGAAAATGGTAAGGATTACAAAGAGGGTTACATCTGATTTTTTTCACACACACTCCCACATACAGATTTAATTTATTTATTTCATAAATTGCAGTGACTGCTCTAAAATATGAAACACCAATGTTTCAGAAGTCTATAACATGCTTATCCAATAAGTCTTACATTTCCTATATGGGTTTATGTATATGTTTAGGGTTAAGATAAACAGTTTTTTTTCTAAGGCATCATTAGATTCCAGTGTTTCCTGTCATAGCTATGCAAAGATTTGATTTCAAAATCAGTATCATAGCTATTAAAATATTTCTTGTTATGATTTTAAATCTGTATTTAACCTCATAATGATTTTAAAGTAAGTCTGATTTTGAGGTGGCTGTGCTTCAAAGAGGACATCAGATGGCCATTTTCCACAAGTGGGTATGATTCTTTAGGGTAATCTTGAAATGGTCCCGGTGGGCGTGTAAAAGAACACAGCGACTCGTTTCGGTGCATATCTCTTTACATGTTAATGAGCTCTGCTCACCCCGCCCCTCTCTTCTGTGGAAGAGCAAAGGCGATTTGCAGATAATCATAAAAAAATATAAAGTGTCAAACTTACTTCTTCTGGATGTGTAGCTGGATCACGAACAATGGTTGCTAATCCATCCTTTAGTTTTAACTTTTTAACAAAACTTGCTTTGAATTTTCCCTCATTCAGAAAGCAGAACGAGTAAAATGATTTACGCAGCCAGAAATAAACTAATTTAGTGAAAGTGAAGTGATGTGTGGCCAAGTATGGTGACCCATACTCAGAATTTGTGCTCTGCATTTAACCCATCCAAGTGCACAAACACACATTTACGCCTTTTATGCTGCGGCGCCCGGGGAGCAGTTGGGGATTTCGGTGCCTTGCACAAGGGTCTCAATTAAGTCGTGGTATTGAGGGTGGTTATTCACTACAAAATCAAAATGGCTTGATAATTGAGACTGTTTAGGCTTTTGGGGGGATTGAAAAAGGAGTTCATTTTTACCATTGTAGGGTGATTGTGTCCACACTGCAAAGACATATTTATATGCAAATGAAGATATTTTGCATCCACTGTCTCCTTTAAAATTATAATATTATCATCTTAATTCAAGTGATGAAGGATTTGGAAAGTCTGACAGTAGTCAGCGTTGAGCACTACTGTAAGGTTAACCCTGCCTGGTTTACATGTTTAAAAATGATTGACAGTTGAAAACATTAGAAATTTAGAAAAGTAATCAAAAAGTAATCATATGTAATCAGTTACATTACTTTTATAAAGTAATTGAAAAGTTACACTACTTATTACATTTTAAGTAGGGTAACTTGTAATCTGTAACCTATTACATTTCCAAAGTAACCTTCCCAACACTGGTAGTAGTGAATGCTGTAACACGCTCTCAAGGGTTTGTCATTCATCCACCGACAGTCAGTCACTGCTATCTGTTCGGATTTAACGTGGCCTCATGATTCCCGCCGCAGCCTTTTACTCTTTTCTCTCATTGCTCTCCCACAGATTTGCCAGGGTGGATTGTTGATAGTTTATTGTCTGGAAGGTACGTGGCGGTAAATGTGGCTGTTTTCATTAATTGCTGACAACGAGGCTGTTGTTTAGCTGCGGGTTGCTAACTTAGTCCTCCTCTCATTAAGCAGCATAAACGTTAGCTGTTAGCTGCTGGTAACTGTATTTCTGTCAAAACATGCAAACCAGTTTACGATCAGGATAGCAGCTCTCACATATGGTTAAATCTACCTCTCCATGTGAGTGTTTGAACATTTAACAAATTATTTAACGTTAGGTGTTTGTTAGCTACCTGGGCGACGGCTAGCTAACGTTAGTTACTTTGCATATAACCTAATCACAGACTAGCTTATCTTGTCAGGATCCAGGCGGTCAGGTTTGTTTTGTTCAGTAGCTGTTTGTAACAAATGTACATGTCGTTTGTGTCTGGGATTTTTTTGTTATTACACATTTTAGTGGGTAGTGTACAATAAAAGCTGCTCATGTGCTTGCTAGTTTGGACGCTAAATAACTGAGTTATAGCTCCAAAGCCTCTGACACACACACCAATGTTTGACATGCTGCTTATGAAACGCCGCATGCCCTCAAAAGAGAGCCGTTTGTGTTGTTTGAAAGTGCTTTTGCTTGTGTGTTTGCAGACGGTGGTCGCAGGATGGACGCGGAGCTGGGTGCTGACAGCGCCCGCAGAAAGATGGAGGCGGCGGGCGAGGCGCTGGAGATCGTGCCGCTGGAAATGTATGATTCAGCCCGAGCCAAAATAGCGGCTAATCTGCGATGGCTGTTTGCCAAAGCCTTCGGTATCGGTGAGTTGGTTTGATTGTGTTTATGAATGAGAACAGCTAAATAGTCTTTATTTATTAACATCAAAGGCAGTTGGCTAGACAGACAGATGTGTGGTGTACTGCTCCCCTGTGCTATTACCACCAGATACCATCTCTGTACTGTGGTACTGAGCAATGATTATGGGAATGATTGCCATATTCATAGTGGTATTTCCATATTACTTGAACATGTACTATGGTCTTTATGGAGTACTTAACAGGATACCGTGTTATGTACGAATGCTATTTTAATAAAACCATGGTATTTTCACTCTGCCTAACCTTACAAAAAAGAACAGGTACATTGAACTGCACTGGGATCAGATGATAATACCTTGGAACTGTGATGGATTCTGCTGAAATTAATTTACCAGGGTATTTACATAGTACTCCAATGTATTTGCAAGTATACCATGATACATATCTCAGCAACCGTGATAGCAGCATATCTTTTGCTGTTTTCTTTAGTTTTTTTAACAAGGAGACAAGGTTGTTACAATATCAATATTTTCGAGACCGCTGAAATTTTTAAGTTCTTGATACCAAATTGATTATTATTATTATTGAATACAGGTAAGCAGTCAGTAACACAAAAATAAGAAATCTTTTTTTTAAACTACATTAATAGTTATATAAATAAAACCTTTTCAAGTTGGTCTATCTAACAGTAGTATTCAAGAAATATTATATACATTGAAAATAGATTTATGGGAGAGTGTAGTTATTGTGGGGTGGGAGGGCACCAGTCTGAGTCCACTGTTGTGGTGTTTGACAGTCAGGATCACAAACATTTGTCCTATCTGCAGTGCTTGCACTATTAAAACGTTGTGGATGAACAGGAAGGGTTTTCGTAATGCCAGCGACTCCCTGTCAGCAGATATGGAGTATTCACTGTATGCAGGGCACCAAGAGTCTGTTTTGTTAGTTCTGTCCAAAGAAGTATATTATGTATGTATACGTTAAGTAAATAATTCCTCCAAAATTGAGAATTGTCATCATTTAGTTGCCCTTACATTGTTCAAGACTTTTTTTTTCTTCTGTGGAGCACAAATGGAGAAGTTCAGCAGAATATCCAGGCTGCTCTTTTACATATGAAAGTGAATGGGGAGAAAGCCTGTTGATTTTCAGTACATTCAGCTATGGCACATAAAGACATCACGCAAGTGCAACTTTTCTTTGCTGCATATTTTATACATAAATGTAGGAAGCTTTCCTATTTATTTGAAGTGTGCTTAATTTACAAATATACACAATAGTAGTGTTTAGGGATGCCTTTAACTTGTGGTCATGCACAGTTGATAACTCATCACTAATATGACATAATTATTCATTCTGTTGTCAGTCAGGGTTAACAGTATGAGCACCTACATATGGAAAAAGCAGTAGTTGCTTCAGGTATATTTTTAGCCTCTGCTCTAGTATCAGTCACTAATGACTGTTACATATGAGCAGTGCTGTGTGTGGTCAAATTACATCAAATTTCTCATGGATGGAATTTTTTTCCGCTTTTTTATGTCATGTCTTTATTTAGTTCGTCATTCATTTTGCTTTTCATTTTTAGACTTATTCAGTATTGATTCATGGTGGTACCCAGAAGAGCTGTACACAAGATCTGTTTGAGCATATGTCATTTTATTTAATTTTCAATTTTCTTAAATGTGTGTGTGTGTATATATATATAGTATTTATAGACTCTTATAGTTTTAGTTACTTTTTCTTATTTGTTAAATCACTAAAAAGTAAGTATATGGCTCCTGTTAAATCCCCTCATGAAGACTGGCATTGTGTAATGTTATCCTATTGGAGGATGTATTCAAGTGTGTACTGATATGTAGCCTGGCCCTGTACCCCGTCTCACAAAAAGGCACCCCGGTCTACCATTATCAGTGACTGAAACAGAAATGTGGTGTGTAAGACTCTTGACCTCGTTTTAATGCTGAGGAAACTCTCTCTGCTGTTGAATGTTTCATTTTCTGAACTTTCTATGCAAGGTGTGTCAGTTTGCCATAATAATAATTGGTAATAATTATAACATGGATGTCAATGTATGATGTAAAATGGGAGGTAATTCATTGCATTTCTTGGAGGGTCAGATGTGCTTGTTTGTGGATTGAGGTTCAAATACAGTTAGTTATCCCACCGTTGTTCAGTTCTTTGTCCTTTCCCCTCCATTCTGGCTCATCTGTTATTCAGGATATTCCCGTCAGTAAAGCTGCAGTTAAAGCGGAGTTATTTCGGCTCAGTAATTGGCCTGAATGGCGATTACTGTCAGAAGTGGCCCAGATTTGGAGGACTTCTTTGCATTCTGCTAATCACTACTTTGAATGCCGTTTTGAATGTCCAGTTTCTTTTTTTTTTAAAAAAATCTGAGATGTAGTATAAATGCAAATGATTGCAACTGGGACCCTGTCTACTGTGTGTCTTGCACTTTGGTGTAGATTTGTGAATTTTTCATGTTTAATATAGTTAACATTTACATTTATGCATTTAGCAGATGCTTTTATCCAAAACGACTTACAGTGCATTCAGGTTATACATTTTATTGTCAGTACATGTGTTCCCTGGGACACATACACTAAGATGAAATTCTGGCAACACATTACAATAATTTACATCCAATTGTTAATATTAGTTAACTTGTACAGTAGTTAACATGAACTAGCAATGAAAAAATACTTTGTTAATGTTAATTCCAACATTTACTAATACGATATTAAAATCAGAAGTTGTATCTGTTAATATTATTCAATGGACCAGGGGCTGGTTGCTCCAGCTGGACGTACACCAGCCGGTCGTAAGGCTAGCCTGGACGTAAAATGCACTAAGTCGTGTGTAGAATTTTATCTCGGCGTAGTGCTACGTCTGACACTAAATCTTACGCCTAGTCAGAGGTAGGTATAAAGTGAAAACTCATGATTTGCTCAGACATTATTCGTTTTTAGGATTCATGTCTGTTAGTTAATTATTACTGCAGACGTGAACTGTAATGTTTATTGTCTTTTCGGCCAGGATAAGCGATATCAATCGCAGAGCTCAGTGTTGACTATAACACTGTTGACAGTAATTGAACTAATATTTTTTTATTTATAGCTTGTTGTAATTATGCAGTAAAATATTACATATGATCTGGGATTATTAAAAGAAATGTAGCCTAACATTTGATTTGATAAAAAAAACAGACTTTTATTTTGTTGGGTTGCCGTGAATACCTTTACATTTCTGTGTATATGATATGAGGATAGTTTTACTCAAATGAATCGGTGAAATGCTCATGAAGTGACTCTCAGAGTAGTTCTGGAGATGTTTTTTGTGTGTTTATGTCCTCGTTGAGACGTCACGTGCGATTCTGTGTGTGTGTGTGTGTGTGCGCAAAAGGAAAACGCGCGTCTCATAAGCTGTATTATCAGCGCATGTGAGCAGAACATAGCGGGGAGCAGATCAGTGAAGGAGATCAGCTGTACCACAGCATGTCACAGCACAGCAGCGCTACTGCAAAGAGTAACACAAGTATACTAACGTTACATAGACATTTCTTGTCGGCGTGTTATTTGAGCGGATTCTGCTTTTCCGATGAGCATGAGCGGTAACAGCAGAATGATAGAACAAAATATTAAACAGAGCGTCACGCGCCGGGAGGGAGAGGGGAAACATGAACACTGCTGGGTGGTGTGGCGCGGCATATATTTTCGGCTGCCGAAAATTCAGTGTATCCCTAGTAAATGGACAAAATGATTCTTCGAGGCACATAATTTGCCTCGATGATTTTTTTGTATTCGAGTTACTCGAGAAACCGTTTCAGCCCTAAAAAAGTTACTCGCATTCTTTTTCCAAATGTTATTCTCGTTCTCTCTCCAAAAGTAATGTCATATTTAACCGATGAAATACAAGGCTAGATTAAGAACGAAGGATAAGAACTTAAGTCTCACCGTTTTCTTGGTGAGTTACCAGGTAGTTCTTTCTTCAAAAAGTTAGCAGGCAGAGGGGGACATCACAGGGTTATCCGTTGTGCCAGTGGAATGGCAATCTGCTTGCTGCACGAGGCAGCGTCACATGTTGCTTGCAGACGCGCCTGTATATTAATGGGCCTAATTTGCAGCACAATCGGCCGATTAATAATTTAAAAAATCACCTCTAGTTTGATTCATAGATACTGTAACAAGTGTATTGTTCATTGTTGGTAATGTTAGTAATGCACAATACATATTGTGAAGTGTTATCAATTCTTAACTATTATGTCTGAAGGTTTATGACCTCATATGAATCAACAGATTGATATAATTGAAAGTATATATTATATGCTTAAAGAGTCGTTTGTCACATCACATGACTATTTAAAATGAACTAGAAATGGTTCAATAAATCAAAAGATGTGTTGATCTCTTATAGGACCTAAAGTAGTCTGTGAAGTTTAGAGGAGAATTGCAAAGCAAAAGCTCATGCACTTCTGACAGCAAAATGGACATATTTCCATGGCTTTCTAACATTTACAGATGGAGAATATACCTGTGAAATGTAAGTTATGCATTTAGGAAAACAGCACATAGATCAAAACAGCGCGTCTCTGTCAACGTCACATGCAGCCTTTCTGTCAGAGCATCTGATGGGCCGAGCCGCTTTAAACTGAAACTATAAACAATAGGCTACTATATTTTACGAGTTTTTTAAAGCCCTTCATATAAAGCTCATCACATGTTTAGAACAAATTGTATTGTGCACTTTCTCCACAGCAGTTCAGTCTGTGTCCTCCTCCCTATAGATTTTTTTTCGGATGCGCTCTTATTAAACTCTATAGTAACGGTATTGCTTCATACCGTATCGCTTGTATAAATATATCGATATATCGTACCAACTCAATATACCGCCCAGCCCTAACCTAAAGTAGACACTACATTTATACATTCATATAAATATTTTTAGTCATTCATTATAATGTTCCAGCTGTAAATAGATATCCCTGTGCACATGCTATGCAATGCTAATGCAATGATTACTTTCCTGTGTCATAATTGTATAATACTTACTTACTCTTTCACTTACTATTAAGTACCATTCTTTAAACAACTCCAGCTTGTGGCAGACATACTGGTTTGGAACAAAGCAGACAGCTCCACGTGGTATATCAGAGGGGGCAGGTGTGTGCATAAATACATGCTGGATGATTGCACCCAGGGCCTTCACATTAATGATATGCCTCTCCTGGGGAATACCGGTGCAGAGGGTGTGGATGTATGTGAGGTGGGTGTGGACGGACAGAGCAATGGCTGCCCAGACAAGGACACGTCTGGCTTTGCTCCCCTCTGTTTGAGCTTTGTGGTTGCAGCCAGACCCCAGCTGCCACAGCTCATCTGTGTCTGCACAGGAGATCTCGTGAAGAGTGTAGAGCCCTATGGTTGGCTTTTCACACCATCACGCTATTGTCTAGCGCATAGTGCATTAGTTGGAAACAAAGCAAGGGATTGCTGGCAGATTGCATCTGATGCCAGACGCAGCAGAGTTGAAGCAACAATAATAGTTGAAAACATCCTCAGTAGGCCTATTTCATCAGGGTCTTAATTTCTTTATATCCTAATTTTATTGTTTTCTCCTCCTGTCAGATCACATCCCAGAGGACCTGCAAGACCCTTTCTACACAGACCAGTATGACCAGGAGCACATTAAGCCCCCGGTGATCCGGTTACTGCTGTCCTGTGAGCTGTACTGTCGCGTGTGCGCCCTCATTCTCAAAGGAGACCAGGTGGCCTCTCTGCAGTCCCACCAGTCAGTGATCCAGGCCTTGTCTCGCAAAGGCATCTATGTCATGGAGGGCGATGACACGCCTGTCAGCGATTCAGATCTGACCTGCCAGCCGATTAAAATGGTGCGTCAATGTTGCGTTCAAAATATATTATGTCATTTTGTATCTTTGGATATGTTTGGTACACTACTCGTACTATTTTTGCCTATTTGTATATATGGGATATATATTTAATAATATGCGCGATTTACATGTATTAAGTGAATGAAATATGTTTATATACAAACATGTTGAGATTTAAAAGTTTGGCATCAGTAAGAAAAAAAAAAGAAAGAAACTAATGCTTTTATTCAGCACGAACACATGAAAAATGCCCATTTAAAAACTTGTTTATTAAGTTTAATTTTATTTTTCGGGTTTGCTATGATACATTTACATGATTTACAGTTCTCTTTTCACCCTCTGCCTGAAACACTTTGTTCTTGTCACTTTAAAGCCCACCTTTCCGCAAAAGCCCAGGCTGCGATCGGCTGTTTGCAGTGTGTGTTGGAAATGTAACGTCCCTTACCATAGTTGGGTTTCAGCTCCCAAGGCTTCATGAACAGCTGTAATCAGTATTATATCTATGATAACTGTGGCATCAGTATTGTAGGTTGATACAGTGTGTTACCTCACAGAAAAAAACGAAAAAAAAAAAACCTTGGGTCTCCTTGACATAGCAAAATCACTCGCTTAACTGTACTTTGTGGGCAGGCCAAAGCAGCCAGTAGTTGGGCATTATGCATATGTATAACGTGGTTATGTAGCTGTTAAGTCGCTGTTAAAAGTTGAATTTCAAATTAATGCTGTTCTTGTGAAATTTCTATTAAACAGAATCCTGAAAAAGTACCACAACAAATACATTTTTGAAAGCTTTAGGGATCCACTGAAATAATAATAATTCTGGGCTGAAACAGAAAATTCTGGATGCACTTGGCCGAAAACTGAAACGGAAAATGCTTTGCAATAATTATTTATTATTTTATTAAATAAAGTAATTTTGTAAGACTTTAACTCAATTTGAATGATACTGAATTTAAAAAACACAAGCAAATAAAATAACCAGTTTTATTGAAAGCAACAGGATTATCCGCCCTTCACTATCTCTGAAATACAGGGAGACTTTCAGAGTCGCGGAGACTGTTTTTTTTTTTTCTCGATCGGCTTGTCGCAACAGTGCGACCTCAGATTTTTTTAGTCGCACCATTGAGAAATTAGGTTGCACGTGCGACTAAATTGATCGCACTCTGGAGCCCTGAGATATTATGTTGCTCAGCAGAATGTATATACTGCTACTACTAGGCTACTATTAAAATTATTAAAACTTCATATTTTTAAGTAATCACACAACAATTCTTCCATGTTTTAATTTTAATAGTAAACCCCCTTTTTTGCCAAAATAAATAAATACAATTTTATTTTAAATTTATAATTTAAATAATAATTTAAAGATAAATTCAATTAATGTTTTATGCCTTCATTTGAGAACCAGATACAGAACACAGAATTTTTGAGAAAAAAGTAAACATTTCATAAGCCTATTTTAAGAATAAATTTGAATAAACTAAGTTGTTTTTATGCATTCAAATAATTGTATATGCTACAACACAGAATTTGGTAGCAATAAAACACGGCGAAAGAAAACAAAACACCCACTTATGAAAGTGGATAAAGATTTTCAATTTCTTGAAGTCTTTAACAAGCTGATGCTATGTGTTATGCTCACCTATAGCCTACTACAAAAGGGCTCATTTTATCTAAATGTTGTATTTAATTTAATGTTCAACAGGTTTTTTTTTTTTTGTAAAATGTTACTTTATAATTGTCAATTTTCTTCAATCATATAATTACTATAACACTTATAATATGTTGCGTAAATTATCATTTTTGTTTCAGCCAGTTAAACGGTAGGTACATTGTGTGCACATGATCAGGAAAGTACCACCTCCGCCTCATTTTGAGCCAGGAAAAACCCTGTACTCAAAAATAATATTTTCCGGTATTTATTTCCGCATTTAAAACAAGATCTGATTAATGTGATTCTTATCATTAGTCTTCTCCACTAGATATCACACTTATTTACCTTGTGCGATGTTACAACAGAAAGCCCATCATTCATTCAGTGCTTATCATGGCGGAGATACTGTTGATGAGAACCAAGAACAAAGCCATACGCATGATTCGTAATGCTCAGGTGAAATGCTATAGTAAAACTAAATCCGTGGAAGCATTTGATATCACGCATAAGGCGCCATGATTTCCGCAATGAATGAATTAATTAATGAATGACCATCGTTCTGTTTTCTTTAGGAATCCTGCAAGCACGTTATTTTTCATTGATACTAAGCAGATGTAATGTTTTGTTCAGATCAAAATGTTATGACATTGTATATTACAATTGTAAACTTAAACTGTGAACCTTTCACAGGGTCTAAATATATATATGGTCTTTTTTATAAAATATATTTTATACATACATTTAACTTTAGAATCCTGCAAGCACTTTAGTTTTCCCCATTGACTCGTACTGTACAAAAAGTGGTTCAATAACGTGGAATGTTACAGGGACTGATTATTGCAAATGCAGATCCCAGTGTGTTCTGGGTAAACAATTTGTATTCATTTATTTATTGCTAAGGTTTGCATATGGTGGTGTGCTCTTTAATGACAGCTTTCCTAAAAATATATCCTATTCCTAAAATAAGAAATATCCCAATATATCGCCTTGCTTACAGTATCGCAATGTATCGCAACCCTGTATCGTGATGCGTATTGTATCGCCAGATTCTTGCCAATACACAGCCCTAGTTTTAAGTGGCTGCTAGGGTGTTCTGGGAGGTTTGAAGGTAGTTGCTTACAGCCCGAGTTCTAAAGGCATTATTAGATACAAAAGCAAGCAACCCTCTCCTCAATAAGCTACATGATTTGAAGCATCATTCGCATACATAACACAAGCACCAGCATTTTATCTGGAGGAAGAAATGATAATAGTGATGTTTGTCTTAGCAAGCACTAATTACAGTCCAAATCCAGACAAAGGAAACAAAAAGCAAGGGTGACACGGAACCTGCAGTTTGCAAAGCTCTTCCTGTTGCAGATATCTACTGCACTGACAGGAGAAAGCTGCTATTGTTGGCATATCCAGTGTGTGTTTTTCCCCTTCATGTATAACCACTACAATCACCTGTCCAAACAATTAGTGAGATCTGTGCTTGATCTAAAGTAGCACAGAGCGGAGTGGATTTCATTGATTCACAGCCATGTTATTTCAGCCAGTGATGTGCTTTCTCCATTGAATGGCAATCACTGATGTTAGTGAATCAGCATTGTGCACTTACTCGTGCTTTTATCGCTTCAAATGCAAATCTTTGTGGTCGAGCCCACACCCTGTACAGAGCTTAGTACGGTCTGGTCCACACAAACCTGTTAGACTGAACAGAATGGCTTTGTGAGGTGTGTAGGTACAGCTTAATGACTTTAAATGGTAGAGGTGTAATTTCTTTGCTTTGAACCGGTCTAAACTATGTCATTAGTGCTACATGCATGCATTACGTTTTTTTTGGAGTGGAGTACTAAGGAAAGTCAAAACGGCTTTTACGCCTTTATGACATGAAGTGATATTTTTAATGTAGTTTAATTTATGGTGTGCTATGTGAAGGATTTGTATATACTATGAAGATAAATGTTTAGGCTCCTATTAAGTTGCCCCCTGGCGTTGATGCTACTGTTTTTATTTGGACTTTAGGGGCAGTACTATTTTAAAGTCTCATGGCAGCCTCTTTATTCTCTGCTACATCTCGTGACGTGAATGTTTCGTGCCATTTTTACTTACCACTAAATCATCTTGTGTAACTGCACACATAGGCAAAGTTTGGAATGGAATACTATTTACTTCATTGTACACTAACATTCATCAGTTTGGAGTTCATTTATTTTTTGTATTTGTTTGAAAGAAATTAATGCTTTTATTCATCAGGGATACATTAAATAAATCAAAAGTGACAGTAAAGACTGATCAAATAATCCTTGAAAAATGGATGGTTTCCTCAAAAATACTAAGCAGCACAACTGTTTTTAACTTTTATAATAACATGTTTCTTGAGCACCAAATCAACATATTTGAATGATTTCTGAAGGAACATGTGACACTGTAGACTGGAGTAATGGCTGCTGAAAATTAAGCTTTGCCATCACAGGAATACATCACATTTTAAAATATGTTCCTATAGAAAATGGCAGTATTTTTGCTAATAAATGCAGCTTTTGGTGAGCACAAAATATGTTTTTCAAAAGCATAAAAAAAAATCTTACAGACACCAAACATTTGAACGATAGTTTAATTGCCTTCTGCTTTAAAATAGTGTGAGAAAGAACACATTATGCAGTGATAAATATTTCAAACATATGTGTACTGGATGATTTGCTTAAATTGCATGTGTAATTCAGCAAAGTGTAGTTGCTGGTGCAGGTATTTTGATCAAATAATGAGGATTTAAAAAACAAAAACAAATCATGGTTGATATTACTTCTGGTTCACTTGTAAGATACCCATTCATTGGTCAAGTTGGAATGAGAGATTCCCAGTGCATACCATCGGGAGAGCAGACTGCAGATGCACTGTTTCATGTGCGCTGTGTTTCATATAGTTACAGCCGAATGAAGGAAAATAGAAAGTAATCAAGAGGAAAATAATGCAGCGGACTGAAAAAGAGCTCTTGCCATAGATATTCTTGTTATACCAGGTCTCATTAACATATCAAGTGTCACATTATTCTCTTTAAGTCTGAAAATAGAACTTGAAGGATGGATCAGGATTATTTTTACATGTGTTAATTTTCAACAGTGTTGTTGTTAAGATGACTGAAAGGAGGAAAAACCATATGATTTAAATTATTGTTTACCGGAAATGCCCTCCATAATTGCAGCAGACTAAAATGCAGTAGACCAGGTATTAACATATCAAGTTATTTATTCTCTTGGTCTGAAAAAGAACTTGGGAAATCCATATGATTTAAATTATTGTTTACATATTGGAGGAAAAAGCTGTAGTAGGTTATCTGTTTATTACATGCAGGTTGCATACTGTGCACTGTACACATACTGCATAAATGGTAGAAGTGTGCTAGTGTTTTTCTGCTGTAGTCCTATGTTTATCTGAGTCCAAAGCTCTTCCCGTTCCAGTCTTCTGGTTTATACTAGTCAGACGTCTTGCATGCATATCTGAGAAAAACACTCTGTGGAAGTTTGCTGACACTAATGCCTTGAGTCAGCGATCAATCTGCTGAGATTGTGCTGATGTGTACTGTGAGCCCGTATGAACAAGTCACTGGTTGACTGGGATTTGGATTGCTATGGTAACTGGATGGGCTTTGCATAACAGTTCATATTCTCAGACTAAGACTCAATGGTGTACTTTGTAGTAGATTTAAATGATGAGGTAGTGTTCAGGATTGTAGCCAGCATGAGGAAAGTTACATAAAGGGTTTTACATTTCATGACAAATGTGAAATATTATGTTACTTACTTCATCTTGACTGTGCTTTGTTTTGGCAGATTTACTGAGCTCGGTGCTTTGTTATTAAGAGCAGTATGACCTTCTTTGGGCTAAATAGGATGAGATTATTCCCACAGCGTTGTGTGCACATTTTTACCTTTCTTGGTGAGGAAAAGCAGCTCCTTGAAACATTAGGGCTATCCGAGTATAAGGACGTTTCTTTTACTAGCTCATAAAGTTCAGTATTTGTCAATGTCCTCTTGTTAAAAAATATGGTATTTTTATAGTTATTATTCGGGCTGGGGGAACTGTATAGATTTGTTTATTGTAATTTTACAAAACTATATTGATTCTTAAATCCCAATAATCGATTATTCTAGCCTGTTTTCAGTTATTGAATGGAACATTGTAGCACGCCTCCCATCCAATAAATCACAATAAGCTTTGTGCTAGTGCAAAGTCTCAGATTTCAAATTCTGTCCATTTTATCACAATATAAAAAATCGCTGTTTAATGTAGAGTGACAGATCACTGTTGCACCTCAGTTCAAGAGAAGCAGCAGGGCAAAGAGCAAATTAACTGATCATCTCCTTTGCTTTAATACCAGTTACAGTCCGAAATAAACATGAAGGAACATCCAAAGGTACATTACAAGAAAGAGTACAACTTCCCGAAATCCTTTTCCTGTCTCATGTAATCCCTCAATCAGTGTTTCAACCACGGAAAGATGTCAGTGTAACAGCTTGTAAATACGTCACGTAACATCACATTTACCTCCAAGAAAAAAAGGTGACCATATATTCATTAGTCAGCTAGAAAAATTAATTCTAGAGTGGACTATTTTGGTATATATGCACCATATAACATATTCATTATAATTATTTTTTTTACTATTCTGCAATATTTAATTGAAATCAATTCATCAAAGTTATGACAGCCACCATTTAAATGGCTATATTTAAAAAATGAATTGGAGTAGAAATCGTTATGTAACTGTAAAATTAGTATTATAACTTTATAAAAACTTTTGTAAACAAATCAGGTAATTTTAACCTTCAATATCATAGTACTGTATTACCAACTGACTCATGTTTATTTTACAGCATTAGTTGAGATCATTAGTGCTATGTACTGTACCTGATATATCCAAAATAATCGATTTAGAATCCAGTTGTAATCGAAAGTATGTATCAAAATCAGATTGAGTCCTGAAATTTGTCAAAACCAAGCCCTAGATATTATAACTGATGATGATCATAATTTATTTATTCGTAGTATTTATAAAAAGTAATATCAAATTACAACATATGCTACTTGTGATGTAATGTTTAGTGTCATAATACTACATTTTCATCAAATTTGTTTGTCAAAGTTGTTTTTTAAAATGTAAAATTTTCTTGTTTGTTATGCTGCATTTAATAGAGTAGTGTGACATTTCTTTCTCTGCTGTGTGGCACAGAGTTCCCACATCCCCATGATTGATGCTTTGATGATGGCATACACCGTGGAGATGATCAGCATTGAGAAGGTTGTGACCTGTGTGAAGCGTTTCTCCACATTCAGTGCCTCCAAGGAGCTCCCCTTTGACCTTGAGGATGCTATGGTCTTCTGGATCAACAAGGTGTGTGTCTTTGGAAAAGTACTCTTGTGAAGGTTATGTTTAAATAATCCGTTGTGTGTTACATGATGTACTAATAGCTTGCGTGCATTTGTCTAGTCCTGTTGGGGACTTTCAGTGCTTGGCCAGAGCATGCCTATTCATGCTGGCATGGAGACTTCTGCCAGCACTTTCAAAAGAAACTGTATAAACCTCAGATGTTCATTATGAATTATTTTTTGTCATAACAATACCGTCTTTGTGTTGCAGGTGAATCTGAAAATGAGGGAGATCACAGAGAAGGAACACAAATCAAAGCAGCATCTGCTGGAATCTCCAAGTCCTCAGAAGGTACTAGACACCCCAGCACAAGAGTTTCACACATGCATTTATAAAACTCTCTGAATCTCGGGTACTGTTTAGACCTGGTTTTTCACATCTGTTTATTGTAAATTGGGTTGAATCTGTCTAGAAAATATAATTCAAAAACTGCTCTGGAGAAAAAAGTTCCATTTGGGCATTTACAGAAAACTTTGTAATAATAATAATAAATTCGTTATTTTAATTTTATTTACTTTTATACCCATGTTGATATATAATCACAAAATTTGGACCCGATTGTACAGCCCTGCAATCAAGCACAGCAAATCTCAGAATTCTCACAATTGTTCAACCCCTCTCCCAAAAAAAACAGTTTGATATCTTTGCCCTCCAAAAATCGTGCAGTCCTTGTCTTTATTTTTTAGTGTTCACTGAGACCAGTTGATGGGGTCAAATGCAACAGTTGTTAACACCAGGTGTAAACAAGATCATAAACGGGTGTGTATTGAAATGGCAAGACTCTGAAGACATCTGAATAGATGGTACTAATGTAACAACAGCCTTATGGAAATTATCTAATATCTTTCAGTGGCATCACTCCTTCTGTTTCTCCTCTAACCTCATAGCAGGGTCACATCTTTCTGCTCTTTTCTCCCCGGACCTTACATCCTCTCTGCTCCTCTTCCTGTTTCTTTCCCTTTAACCTCCTCCCTCGCTACTGGGATAGTCTCCCTCAAAATGGTATTGGAAACTAGTACCTGTAAGTTGGCTGTGAGTGCTTCCTCTCCACTGCACGAGTAGTATGTGTCAATCTCAACGTACACCATCACCACTCAGGCCACGCTTTTATCTAATCAGTGCACACTGGGAGACGCTTCCATCCAGTGGCTCACGCTGTAATCGCACAAAATGATCTGCCTTTCACCCTTTGAGCACATGCAGTTATGAGTTAACACATGCCGCTGCGCGTACGTGTGTGTGTGTGTGTGTCTGTGACTCTGTGTGAGCGTCTGTGTGTGTTTGAGTCTCTAACTTCAGCTTTCATCTTTTAATTTCTTGCAGTTATTTCCATCTTCATTAGTCTCTTACTTGTTCTGTCTTTGTCTCTCTGACATGTGGTCATTCAGCCTGATCTTATGTTTGAACTGGCCCATAGCATGCTGGAGCCTGTTGGGGTTTCACAAATGGCACCGAGACCCTCTGTCTCCATTCTGCTGCTTCTTTACCTTTAGATATGCTTTCTAACTTTCACTGTGTCCTGTCTGAAACATAGACTTGGTGACTGTTAGGACTGCACAATTGATTTAGTAAAATCACCAGATTATGATTATGGCTGCTATAATCAAATGTGTAGAGGGCTTTTGTGTAGTGGTCGACTGATATATAGGCCAATATATATTTGGCTTTTTTATTTTTAATCATTGGCATTGCCATCGCGTTTATGATCAGGCGTACCGCTGTATCAGTGCCCTTATTTGCACATATTTTATTTGAAGAAGACATATGTGCGCATTCACGACGCTGGAGCGTTCTGAAACAATGAAGCTTTCAACCCAATTGTATCAGGAAAAGGTTCATTTCACGAGCTTTTTAAAACAGTTCATGCTGTGGCCATCTAGTGGTCATAAAAATGAACAACACCTTCCAAAGTGCTGTGATTCATCACAGCTGCTGGTTTCACATCTGGTTCTACTACTGATTCCTTGCTTTAAGTTATTGTATTAAAATAATGGCCATTGTTAAAGTCATTCATTTTTGTCGGTGTACTGCCGCTAAAATAATTCAAATAAATCAAACATAAACTCATGAATTAAATCTGTGATCTGTCAATGTTAACTCTGTCTCAGTCCCCAGACTGTTATTTCATTGGCAAAGTTCATTTGACCATGACCATTTGTTCATTTTCATATTAGGATAAAAATAAAACAATGCAAAATCATTACAATGTAATATAATGTAAAGGAAACTGCGCTGTGGTTTGCTTAGTTTGAAGCAGATATTGAAGCAGTCACGTGGTTTTCAGGCGAATGAAGCTTCAAACGTCATAAATCATGTTCTTTTGGCGAAACGAATCAAGCTCCAAATACAGCGCTTCAATGTGAGATGTTGCGTTTTTTTTATACAAGCTTCGAAGCCTCGGTGTCGAACGTCACATCACTAATGTTTAGAGCATGAGAGAATATGAAATATGTTCACATAAACATGAAACACGCTTGCTCATGTCCGGATATGAACTATGATCTGCGCAGCGAGTGTTATTAAACTCAGTGCGGTGTTCAGCACAGAAACTGGTCTCTCATGCGCTCTCCGCGCGTTGTTACTTATTAAATATCGGTCATGTTTACAGAATTGAACTGACATCGCGTTAGCTCTTTCATGAGATACAACGCAGTGATTGGATCATAACTCTTCATTCTCATGAATAATACTGAGAAAAGCTCTGAAAACTACACGTACTCTCCAGCCACGGCAGCCATCCCAAATTAACGCATATACGTCACTTTTCATAACGTTGGTTCAACTTTGCTTTTTGAACCGGAAGAACGAAATTGATCCAAAAAATGAAAAAAATACCCACTTTTCCCTTAATAATAGGCATAATGAGTGCTTTTATTGTTTTCACTGATGTGCAACCTGTTCATATGTTAACATCTATAAAAGAAAACAAAAGAGTTTTAGGGTTTCGTGACTTTAAGATATCAACATTGGCCATCAATAAATCCATATCAGTCAACCACTACTTTTGGGAATTGTATGTTCTTTAGGTTCCTGTTTTTCTTTTTTGTTTATGCAGGTGTATTATTATCTTTCATTATTTAAAAAATGAGCAGCTTAGATATTCTGCTAAACATCTCTTTTTGTCTTCATTGGAACAATTTAAGGATTAGTAAATAAGGCCAATTTAGTTTTTTAGGTGAACTATTCCTTTAAGTTGTCTTATTCGCCTATATTATAACCCTTTATAGTTTATTTAGATCAGCAAATATTCTAACAAATACAAAGCCTCAATGATAAAAAATATATTTATCTAGCAAAACTCTCTTGCCTACAAAATGCCAGTGCCATATAACAAAGGACACTTTGTTATATACAGCCTGTTGTTTTAGATGGGTTTGACTGTTTGGCTTCCTCTAATGTCACCTGCAGGTACGGTATCGGCGGGATCATGCCTCAGGTAGACAGCTACCCTACTTCCCCCTGCTGGAGGACCTGATCAGGGATGTGTGTGATGGTGCTGCACTGCTGACCGTGGTCCATTACTACTGCCCAGACCTGATGAAGCTTGATGGTAGAGTGAAATAACACTAGGGATACTATACTAGTTAGCTAGTCTAAAGAAAGCCATGTGTGAAATCTCTTCACCACTTGTAGCACCAAATCTAGTCAGGTTTCTCAAACACTTCTACTGCCTCCTTCACCCCACCCCAGAGTTACGTCATTGCTTCAGACGGTTGTTGCTATGCCAGGCAGCTCAAAACAAACAAGACATGTTTTGAAGGCGCCACAGTGCTTACATTCTTTGGAAAATCATACGAATGGTTTGCTCACAATTGTTTGCTGCATATTTTCCTGGGAAATTATATTTTAGTTAATTTTAAGTTTATTTTTTTAGAAATTAAAGTATTTTAACACACCTCCCCTTTAAGCCGGATGCTTTACTTCATTTTAATCCTGTTAAGCCTAAAATAAATCATAAAAATCTAATTGGTTTGAAATTGAACATTTTACTGAACCTTCAGACAAAATATATTAAACAAATCTGAAGAAAAGTGTTTTTTTTTTATATATAAATATCTGAGTATCATATTTGATACATCATGCAGTTATGGCTCACATAGTATGATGTAGTAGAATATGGAGTTCATACTTGAGGTGAACAAAAAACAAAACATTTAGAGGCTAAGTAATATTCTGTGAAAATGTTCTTTTCTGATATTTGAACTCCCAAGCAAATATTGACCCTTTTTGAGTTGAGCCCTTGATTTAGCGTTCATGAATGTCAGAGGCTGTATTACTCCGAATAGCTTATTTGCTAACTTTGTGCTTTCTATTATCTGCAGATATCTGCTTGAAAGAGGTGACCTCAATAGCAGACAGTCTTTATAATATCCAGCTGCTGAAAGAGTTCGCCAATGAGTACCTTAACAAAAGCTTTTATTTGACTCTAGAGGACATGTTGTACGCACCTCCGGTGCTCAAGGTAAGTTATTCAGTCATGTATAATGTTTCTTGTCATTAACAGGATGTTTCATTTCCGCATGGGTCTGGACTTGATTCTCTCACTGTTCATTTTCTTCTGCAGCACAATGTCATAGTATTTATAGCAGAGCTCTTCTGGTGGTTTGAGATCGTCAAGCCTGAATTTGTCCAGCCGAGAGATGTTCAGGAATTTAAAGATGGTGAAGTTTTCTCTTTTTTTTGCAGTGAAGGGGCTTAAATTAGTTAATTTTGCATTTTAAAGTTTTATTGTCTTTAAAATACAAAATTTTAAACACATTTGCAAGAAGATTCTACCAAAATCCTCATATTTTGCCCGTTGTTCTGCTAATTTGAGTTAATAATTAATATTTTTTATTATAGCAAGAGCAATGACTCAGCCCAAAAGTGCCAGGCCTACTGTGCCCATCTCCAATGCCACCAAACGGAGCTTCCTGGTGTCTCCTGGCATGGTTGATCCAGCACTTCCTGTTCAGAACAGCCCGGATGTTTGTAACAGGTACTTCCTGCACCCTGAAGAATCTGAGCCTCTGTAAGTGCTTCATGGTTTTATCTCTTCCATGTGTTGCTTTGGGTGTAAATGTCAGTGGTATTTGTCAATGTTAAAATATGCTTTGGACAATCTCCTTAGATCTATGTTGAAGTAAACTGTCTAATAATTAATATTCCCTCTAATTTGTATACTTGCTCAGCCAAACCTATTTTCTACTGGGCAAACCGTTGGGCCACCAAAGTGGAAAAACCATGCACCAACCAATCAATTTTTCACAAATTTTTCACCGTGACTTTTTTATTTTTTACACAATTAAAATGAGAAAACATTCAATGTAGAGGTGTTAATGATAATTATTAAATTTTGTTAGGCACCTAGAGACATGATTTTCTATCATGTTTTAAAAAACATTTTTTTTTTACATGATAACAAAGGTGTATCTGTAGCTGCTTCCTTTTTAAAGCACTGCTGCTACATATGCAGATCACATCACATTTTGCACTGGTTTTGGTAGTTTTGCACATTCCTAGTCATCATTTCAGCAATACATGAACAAAAATAATGTGGGCTTTCATAAGCTTGGAAATTTTGTTTTGCAATTCACAAGTGCACAGCCATGCCCAAATGCACATTAGAGGGAACTTTGCTTGCGTGATTATGATTCACTCCTGAATCATATTGTCTCATCATGTCTTCTTTGCTTTGTCATGTTGTGCCTGTGTCTTTCTGACATGCTGAGACGGAACTGCACTGCCCTGCCTCACTTAAAAGCACTTTAAGTTTACTGTGCTTACTCTTATTTGGGATCATATTTGACACTGGGATTAAAAAGTAGTTTCTTAGACATAAAAGGCATTTTAATGGCATGCTAGTGCTTTTAATACAGCTCTGTAATTATAGTATTCAGACTGTTTTCGATTGTTAAGTTATTATTTTTAAGGTCCTAAGCAGAGTAGTGCTGCTTGGCCTATATTTGTCCATCCAAATGGAAAATGCGTAGTGTCAGTTCCAATTAGATTTTGGCTGGATAGGCCTGGAGACCATTCGTCCTAATTTTTTTGTGCTGGTGGTTTGCCAACTGTGCCCTCTGCTTGCTGTTTCAGTAATAAGGGGAGCTCCAGCTTCAGCCCCTCCCACCCACTTCTGCCACTGAGACAAAGACAGAAGAAGGCTCAGCCAGGAGAGGAAAGCACAGGTATAGCATTAAGCTTCTAATGCCATTCATATGAAAATATTACTTTTCATGCTCACATGGAAGGGATACCCAGAAATGTTGAGTCTCAGAAATATAAATTATTTTTAGCTTGATAACCTTTGGTTATTAATTTTTTCATTATTGTAATCTTAAACTTTCACAAAAAATGTGAAGTTAACAAAACATCAACAAAGTTTGTATAGAATCTGTAACAGAATAGAATGCTAATAATTGGGATTCGTGGTTTAGAACAACCCCCTAACCAGAATGTTTAAGGATGAAGAATATTTGGCTTACAGATAAAGATTGTTTTATCCCATAACAATATTTTTGCATGGTAACTTTGACAATTAAAGCACTTCTGCATTATGGTAATTTGAATGAATGCATCAATTGTGAAGTATATTTAAAATTAATTTGTATTACTCTATCAAGTAAGCATGTTCCTTTTTACTATTGAGTTAGAATGTGACTTGAGTAATAGTCAGGTAATCACATTTTTGTACTTTTCTTACCAGCCTGTCGAAATCGTTCCAATTCTTTTACGCAAGAAGGTCACTCCAGAGGATCAGTGGCTTGGTCAGATAAACGGCAGAGGTACCAACAGTGTTAATAAATATGAGTACTTAACATATCTTTTAAGATATTACATAAAATATATGTTTTGTTTGGTCATGATTCTCTTACTATTATTATAATTAGGCCACTGTCTCAGCTGAATCGGTATGTTCTTCACTCTGCTACGGACAGTGATGCAGATTTGGCCTCGGGCGACAGCGTTAGTCTGGCTTGCTCCATCAGTGAGGACAGCCTGGCCTCCACTGTAACACCCAAGCACCAGAGCCATCCAGGTCAGGGCACCGTTAGGCGGGTCAATGGCCACGGTCTACTGGGTAACGTTAACATGGAAGAGGAGGACGAGCTGGTAACTATTGTCAGGCCAGATTCATCTAAGAATGAAACCACCCTGTTAAACTCTGAAGATGCAGAGCGACGGAGTGCTACCCCTGGTTCTAAAACAGGCATTTGGGGGAGACCGGAGGAAGCACCCTCAGATTCCCGAACAGCCAGTTTCTTCCTGGAACCTCTGATGCCTGCAGTTCTCCGGCCAGCCAAAGAGAAGTCAGTATGCCTAAATAAGGAAGAAGAGTCAGGAGAGGGAAGGCAGCGAGGATCAGCACGGAGAGTAGCAGGAGCAGAAGGTGCTGTTTCATCTTCCAGACGGAGACCTCCATCCACCCTTAACCGAACTTTTACCCCCAACACTAGCTCTGAGTTTGATACAACAATTGAGCCTAAATTCAGTGAATTTGTGCCTCCAGCCCCTGGGCAGACGCAAGCTTTCAGACCATTGGCAACAAGTAGTATTGAGCCATCTTCTGCTGAGTGGACACCTGAGTTTTACCTTCATTCATTGGTGCCTGAGGACAAGAGGCCTGTCCAAGCATGGGATATCCATCCAGGGTCTGCTATAGAGACTGTGGAGACCATTGAGGAACAGGATGCAGAGCTCACCAAAGAGCTCCATCCAGACAAGAAACAGTTCTATGAGGAGGATGAAGAGTCAGCAAAGTTGCGGGAAGACATGAATGTAAAGGAACATGAGGATAAGGATGTTGGGAGCAGGTGCTCTAGCCCTGGTCAGTCTCAGGTCAGCAGTGTAGCTAGCGGAAGTGTGCGCATGACCAGTTTTGCTGAACGTAAGATGCTGAAGTTTGGTAGCAATCAAGATATCGGCTCCAGCACAAGCAGCTCACAGCGGACCACGCCAGATGGCTCGGAGAGTTGCCCCCTTCCTCTAACC
This sequence comes from Ptychobarbus kaznakovi, assembly GCA_027422405.1. Classification (NCBI taxonomy): domain Eukaryota; kingdom Metazoa; phylum Chordata; class Actinopteri; order Cypriniformes; family Cyprinidae; genus Ptychobarbus; species Ptychobarbus kaznakovi. The sequence continues at coordinate 17,447,216 of CM049797.1, read as the reverse complement.
TCCTGGAGGATAAAAAGAGACCAGAGTCCCACACCACAGATCAAGGGCAGTACCAACATGCTGGCTTCCGAACTTGTTCAGCTCCACATGCAACTTGAAGAAAAGCGACGTGCAATTAAATCCCAAAAAAAGAAGATGGAGGTCTTGACAGCAAGACAAAGGCTTAAGCTTGGGAAAGCAGCCTTCCTGCACATAGTAAAGAAAGGGAAGAGCGATACTCTCCCTCAGCCTACAAAATCTGAGTACTACTTGAAAGAGAAATCATCGAAAGACGACACCTGTGTTGGTGCTCTGAGAGATGGACCGAAAGAGGCCGAAGAGCCAGAGAAGGCATCTCTCGAGTGGGCAGCTGGGGGGACTGTGTCCCCTAGTGCCTTAGATATGGATGAGGAGATAGATCTTAATGAATGCAACCGCTCCATTGAATTGTTGAACGAGGCTATCGGAAACATTCAGCAGCAGATGATGCAACTTTCGCTTCACCAGGAAATGCTCATGAAGCAAAATGGTCAGTCTCCAACAGGTGCTGCTCCACCACCTAGCAGTGACCAAAGTAATGCATCTGAACCCAGGGTCAAAGCTTCGATACATTTTGTTGAACCAAGTGGCAGCCCTGTGGTACGAAATCCACCCAAACTAAGTTCAGCACGGTCTCGTTCCAAACCTTCAGAACTGTTGCTAGGTAAGGAGTATGGCAAAGGGCAAAAGAGCTCCGCTTCTACACCTACTGACAGCCCCTCTGCCAAGTCCATTCAAGGGGGCAGGACCCCCAAACCAGAGCCGGAGGACTTTGTGCAGAACTCCACAAGATCAGACTCATTAAACAAAGACAAAGGGAACTCTATAAGCACTACATTCCACCTTAATGATGAAGCTAACTTGAGGATGGTCTCAAGGGAACCAAGTTCTGTGGCCCTTGGTGTCACTTTCGAAGAATCTATGTCCAGTTCCTTACAGGATGCTGAGGCTATATTTGATGATGAGCCAGCAATGGATAATGTCTCCTCAGAGGATATTTCTAGAGGAAAATTCAATCTTATTGAGGTAGACTTGTCTGATTTGGCTGCCAATCCAGATGAAGAAAATGCCAATGTATTGGATGTGACCACTGATGGGAGTGATGGGGAAAAGAAGTCTGGCATGGGCTTCTTTTTCAAGGTAAATTGAAAAAAAAAAACCTGGCCAAGTATTAAACTATGACACATAATCTTTCCCACTCACTTTGTGGCCAAGTTACACCCTAGCAAGTACAAACAACCACTCAGACACAAGTTTCACTAGTTTTACTTTTCCTACTGGTTTTGTTGCTTTATATATGCAGGACGAGCAAAAAGCAGAGGATGAATTGGCCAAAAAGCGAGCAGCGTTTCTGCTAAAACAACAGAGGAAGGCAGAGGAGGCTCAGCTCCGCAAGCAACAGCTGGAGGCTGAAAGTGAACTTAAAAGAGATGAAGCCAGGTATTGACTACCTTTAAAGTGTGATCTTCCATGAATATAAATATGATAAAGAGATGCTTTGTCTATTTCAACTTTTTCATGACGTTTGTATGTTTAAAGCCTTTTTTATTTTCTGATTCCAGGAGGAAAGCTGAAGAGGAAAGACTCAGAAAAGAGGAGGAGAAGGCCAGGAGAGAGTTGATAAAGCAGGAATACCTTAGAAGAAAACAGCAGGAGATGTGTGAGGAGCAAGAGCAGCCCCAGCCCCAGCTCAAACCCAAGACCAAGCCCAAAAAACAAAGGCTGAAGTCTGTGCTGAAGGAAGAGCCCTCACTTGATACTCTTCCCAAATGTCCTGCTACCAGTAAGTATTAAACTATGCCTTCTGTTTTTGCATTATTACGGAGTTAACAGCAGACATGTTTGATGGCACTTAAACTAAAATAATGAAACCATGTCCCTCACCAGATGAGAATCTCATCAGTGCCCAGTCTGGCTCTACTCTATCACTGGCCTCTGTGGCCACCACTGAACCAGACAGTGTCAACTCAGGAGGGGCGGGATCTCATCGGTAAGTCCTTCCCATGTCCTACAGGCTGTGTGCAGATGTGTGCGTGCTTGCATTTCATTAATTCGTTTCAGAATCAATTGACTGTATTCAGACATTGACCTCTAAATCACTTTAATGTTGCTGTTCGTTCTTTCCATCAACAGAGGGGAATCAGTAGAGTCATTTACAGGCCTCAGTCGCAATTCCAGTCGGACTACAGAGAGAGACTGGGACAACGGTTCCACCGCATCTTCCGTTACATCAACATCCATGGCGGAATACACTGGTGAGTTTTCACTTTCCATTCTGTAGGATGAAAGTGTTTTTTATTTGTGTTGATGCTCAGTAAGTGTGGGTACTACATGCTGGTCTGGAGTACTAAATAATTTATGATGTTAGATTTCACTACAGCAGGACAACATCCTGTGTTAATAACAACAGCATGCTGATCTCGACCATGCATCAGGCAATATGTTTGCCTGTGTGCTTGAGTACATAAGCACACATCAGTTTTTTTGTTCGGGTAGATATTAGTGGAAAAATTTTTTTTTATGCCGAACTCTCTGAAGCTTTTCACTTGTTTGCTCTTTAATTATAGCTTACATGTTAACTAATGGATTTTACAGGGCAAATACATTCTTTTTGTTCTATTGCTTATGTTTGCAGAATAAATACAGGCATTGCTTTGCTCTAAAGTTGAAATTAGTTTAAAATTAGAACTACCCTTTCAAACTATGTATTCAAAAATCAGAGCAAAAATACTTGGGTTTATGTAAATTATTTGGGTAATGCTCAGATAGGCATGGTTACATTAGCTTTGATCAACTTAATATTGTTAGTGTTTACCACAGGGACCCTTTGAACCATGTAAGGCAAGAGATTGTTTAGAAGAATAGAAAGGTTTGTGTCATTTGTTGGGTGTCAGAGTGATGGATGAGGTAGTTTAGATTTTAATCATGGAGACTGAGAAGCTCTAGAATGCATCAGCGAGACCTGTATAGGGCTCTGAGAGGCACACCATGACCTAACCAGGTGAACCAACAAATTTGCAAGCGATAAATCCAAGGGGAAAAAGTTTTGTTGCCCTAACCAGCCATGAGAGCAAGACAAAGTTTTATATTTCAGTTGTTTTCTATTTATGTCACACTTGGTAGCCACACCCACAGTGAAATCCCATTGATCCAAATTCCTGCTTCACGTGGTTGTATTTTAAACATAAAATGTGTGTTTTTTTTACCATATCACACAGCATTTCACAGTGAACAGGAAAAATAAGCTTATTAGAATTATTTCTATATCACCGGAATCATCACAAGAATAAAATACTTCATTAAAATATATTCAAATGGAAAATTGTAGCAATATTGCACAAAAATGTGAAGATCGACTGATACCGATCCAATCCGATACAGCGCGTTTTTTTATTATCAATGTAGAGTTTCTATACTTCTCTGTGTTGACCTGATGGTCACTCTTCTGTGTGTTAAACACAATATATTAGTGTTTCTCAACTGGTGGGTCAAAAATGCTGGGTATGCAGCCCAAAAGTGGGTCGCGAATTGTATACAGCCAAAGAAACGACATCAACAAAAAACATAATTCTAAATGCTTTTCTGATGTGAGACTTTTCTTTTAAAAGACGTACATGAAAGCTGTTGACACTTCTGTCAGATGCAGTTTAAGTAAAGAGTGCCTGAGAAAAATGCACTGTCCCGATTCAGTATCTGCGGTCAGATGAGATGTTGACAGGTTTAATGTCAGTGTCATTATTCTATCGTTATTTTCGTAACTTGTTATGAAATAAAAAGTCTCTCACCTCAGAAAAAACGAATATATATTTATATAAATATATACTATAAAATTAAAATACATTTATTTTAAATGTATAGCACAGAAATAAATCAGGAACGTATGATAGATAGGACAGAACAAGAAAGACTATTATTATATTTCATTGTGCAAAAGTATTATAAAATGAAAGGCTCCAATACAGAGCGGCACAAAGCGCAATGCGCATCCCGTGCGCAGAATGATGCGCTTGAAACAACACAAAGTCACAGCGCGCAGGCTGCGCATCCCTGAGTCCGCAGAAAAGAAAAGAACAGAGGGAAGAGATATTGATAGGTAGTGTATTAAATCTGTGCGTTAGTTTGAGCCTTTTCTTTTAACAGTTTTAAACCTCAGTGACTGCGCTCTTGAAGAGAGTTTGACTGTAGTAAGTGAACGCAACACAGTTTGAATGCTGAATGGATGATGACAGACATCCGCAGCAGAGAGAAGAGTTTACGTGAACTTGAATTTAATGACTTAAATATTCATCTGTACTAGGGCTGCAACAAATTGTTATTTTGATAATCGATTCATCTAACGATTATTCGACCGATTAATCGACTAATCGTCGATTATTTCACTGGTTAATCAGTAGACTTTGATTGATTATTCAGCTTTTGCAATTAGTTGAAATACTATAAATTATATACATATTCTAACGTAAATAAAGGTCACTTCAGATTTAGAAAAGCATATTATGTAATTACAATTAATTGGTAACACTTTACAATAAGGTGCATTAGTTATCATGAACTAAGAATGAACAATACTTCTACAGCTTTTATTAATCTAATGTTAATTTCAGCATTTAATAATTCATTTATAAAAATCACAAGTTGTTTTTTAACATTGATAAAACCACTGTAATAAATGTATTGCTCATTGTTCATTCATGTTAATTAATACATTAACTAATGTTAACAAATGATACCTTATAGTAAAGTGTTACCAATTCATTATAAAAAGTAAATGTATTTGGCACACAACATGAGATGCCAGACAGAGCATCTCTCTCACCATTTAATTAGCTTCATGAAAAAGTAACTGAATGAACATCATTCTGCAGAACATCTCCTTGTAAGTCATATAGATAAGAAGCAAAATAAAGGTAAGTGATAAGACGCTTTGGATAAACTATTTTATTCACAACATAATGTCTTAAAATACCTTTGATATTTTATGATATGATAACCAAAACAGTCCTGAGCTAGATCAAGCTTTGATCTCTGTAAACCAAACGGTCACTTTAATTAAAAAAATGTTTTCCCTCTAATAAAAAAATGAAAGCGACACTGACTCTGTTTTTTTCATGTTTAATACCATAAAGCTGATTGAATTAAGGCTATATATTGCACAAAATAAAACCAACAGGCATCACTCGCTCGCACACACACACGGAGAGCGAGAGAGAGGTCAAAGATCGCAGATTGTGCTGCACAAACACACGCATAAACTTGTTGTCAATGCTTCCCCGCGATTTTTATTACTAAAATAAAAGATAGATACTAGATGGCTACATTATATTCCCCAGTAACGAGGTGATAAAATCGCTGTTTTTGAAGTAATTGTTTGTAGAGACGCACAGATGCAGCAAGCAGGTACACACAACTGTCATCTCTCTCTCTCTCTCTCTCTCTCTCTCTCTCTCTCTCTCTCTCTCTCTCTCGCTCTCTCTCTCTCTCTCTCTCTCTCTCTCTCAAATTGACAATTAATTCAAATACATGCTATAATTCATTCAAAATAAATGTGGTCTTACCGCACTATTTTCATCTCTGTGTCTGATCTGAAGCTTGCAGAATGCTAGCGCTAACTGATGAAAATAACCATAATTTTTACCCTTCCGGTCAAATATTGCGCTGCAAAGAGCAATACTAGTTTTAACTTGGCAAATGACCATGGAATAAGCAGGATAATCAACGGCTAGCCGTGCATTAAAGGCTCCACTTCGCGTTGGGTGATTCTTGGCCTCCACGTCGTGCATTAAAATCTTTTTATGCACAGCTAGCTGTTGATTATCCCTTACATATTCATCCAAACGCCGCTCAGGTTTTTGTGTGTGTTCTTCTCTTGAATTGCATCCAGGAGGGCTGAACTACAGTCTTGCGCTACAGTGCCACACTGGTCAAACCACAGTATTGCAGCCTCTTACATTAGGGCATATGAGATCAAACTACTCGACAACAAAAATATTTGTAGACAATTTTTTATTGTTGACATTGTCGATAATGTCAACTAATCGTTGCAGCCCTAATCTGTACTAGAGCTGTCAAAAAAAAAAATCGAATTTCGAATATTCTGCGAATTTAAAATAAAAATCCACATTCGAATGCAAAATGCTGCATTCAGCATTCATTCAGTTTATTTATTTGTTTAATCCAAATACAAAATACAGAGATATGTACCGTACAATCAGCCAAAAAATAGAGATATGAATTTTTGCTCATATTGCCCAGCCCTACTTTGAAGAAATGTGCATTTGGTAATATTTTGCTCGAGGCGCCCTGCTCTTGTGGCCTCAGGAGAGAAACCAAAAGCTTTTTTTCCCTAACTGAATTTATGCCTTTTAAATGCAATATAATTCGAATTTTGATTATATTTTAGTAAAAAATTCTAATTGAGTTTTTCAGCCAATTTGTCAGCCCTAATCTGTACCTCAGATTAAACCATGGAACAGCTTCAGAACACTTTAAATATTTATGGTGCCTTATAAATAAACTTTATGGTGCCTTATGAAGTTTTTGTGGCTTTCGTGGGGCTTAACAACAACACAGAATAGTATACGCACAACATCGGATTTGGATCGGTCTCGTCCGGACATACTGATCAGGATACCGATACCAAACAGTAGTGTATATGTGAATTTGTTTTTATAATGAATATCATAAAATAAGGAGAAAAAAAATCAATGACCTTATATGGGATATTGTTGCTTCTCATCTCTTATATTGATGTTGTTTTTGTCACTGTAGGACCCAAGCTTTTCAAAGAGCCAAGTGCGAAGTCCAACAAGCATATAATCCACAATGCCATCTCTCATTGCTGCTTAGCGGGAAAAGTAAATGAACCGCAGAAGAACTCCATTCTTGAGGTGCGTGACCAGTTTGCAGGTTCATGGCATGCAGATAGCATGCTGTGATGTAGACAATTAATCTTCATGGTAAACTACAGTTAAAAAACAAACTAAATAATTGCCTCCTTATTTTGACTGGTAGGAGCTGGAGAAGTGCGAATCCAACCACTTGATGATTCTCTTCCGGGACAGTGGCTGTCAGTTCAGAGCCCTGTACTCCTACTTCCCCGACACAGAGGAGATCCACAAGCTCACTGGCACAGGGCCCAAGATCATCACTAAGAAGATGATTGACAAAATCTACAAGTACAGCTCGGACCGCAAGCAGTTCAATGTAATCCCTGCCAAGACTGTGTCTGTTAGTGTAGATGCGCTGACTATCCATAACCATCTGTGGCAAGCCAAAAGACCTGCAGGGCCAAAAAAAAGTGGAAAGTGAAGTCCGATGGCACTCGTAAGATCTGCACTTTTGCAACGAGGCCCGTAATCACTTATCTGCTTCCGTATGGAAGAGGCTCGCTGGACAAACGAACAGGCATGAATTTACATGCCCCTCATTTGAATGTGTTTTGGGTTAAAGTAGTCCTTTACCCACAATCCTGTGGTCTTTTTACATGATACATTTTTATGTTACTTGAAGTATTTATAAGTTTGGCACTGATTCGTTCGTTTAAATGAAGCACTTCCCCATGATTGTTTTGTTTGATTCGTTTTCCCCTTTTTTGGCGAGGGATACACGTTTTCCTCTTAACATCTTTAAAACATGTTTGCTGACTCTAAGAAATGCCATAACTAGAATTCATGTAAAACATTGCTGACTTGCCTCTCAACAAACCTTTTTTTGCCTCCAAAACATTCTGCTCTTTTGTTGTCGCTGAGACAATTCCAGGTCCGCATACTTTAGGCCTTCATGCATTGTGGTACTATGTCTGTGTATTCAGCGCTTTAAAAAAATCAGTTCGGCTGTAGCCTGTTTTTTGGAAACTCGGTGGTCCTTTCAATAGGGAATCGAACAGACCTTAATACGTGTCAAATGCAGTTCTCTTCTGTTCTACTCGGTAGCGGCCTCTCCTCTGGACAGTCTGTACTATGGTGCACTTATGATCATGTTTTAGTAATATTATCATGCAATGTAACCATATTGATGTTGGCATTGGAGCTTTTTCTCATGCTGAAGAGCAGCATGCTCTGTTATGAAGAGTGTCGCTGTAAACGATTTGAATGACAGTATTTAATATATTCATAATCGGTAACTTCCCTTGCCGTCGCTGTCTAATTATTTACCAAGTTTGAAAACATTCCTCAGTGAAAGAAATGTCCACACTGCCGACATCCTTGCGTTTAGACGTTGGAGAATACTCAAAAGCCTTGTGTTTGGTGTCAAGATCAATTGAGTGTTGCACATGCACTTTATTTGTTCGCTCATGAAGGTGTGTAGCTAGGGTAGTTTTTTAAAGGGCTTACTAAACCATTTTACCTAATCCTAAAGCTACTTGTTGAATGGTGAAAGTACTCTCTTATATACTGAGAAACATCTCTCAAACACTATTAACACCGAAAAGAGCACACTGACAGCCCCTTAATGACTCTTAAACTACTGTTTCCAAATAATTGATGTTAGACTTGTCTATACGTCGCTGCATTGTTTAATTCTAAATTGCAGTTTTGTATATGTGTGTTTTTATATCTTAACTAAAAGATTGTATTGATGTTGATCACCTATTTTCTTTTTTTTTAAACACTACTATTCATTCTTGGTCATTTTGCTTCCTTTACCATATTATAATTTATTTTAAATAAGGACTGAGGATTAATAAATATTTCAATTCAAATTCATTCTCATTTTTTTCCATTTAATTATTGACATTGTCATCTTCCACTTTATTTTATAGCACCTCTTGTATTAAATAGTAAGTGAGCTTACCTCATAGTAATGAATATTAGTACCATGTATTGTGCATAATTGACTTTATGTGACTACATGTCAGCATTTGATAAACTTTTGTATTCGTAACTTTACTGTTGTTGAGTGATTGCAAGAAAGGATGGCGGTCTAATTTCTTGTGGTCTCGTGATGGGCGTCCCAACTTCTGTCATCTGGAACACCACAGGTTGTGCCTCCTCAACAAGCACTGTATCCTTGACAGTCCACTGAAGACACATTTGTATCCTGGCAACTGGCGGTTTATCCTCAGCGGGGGGCTCTATAGGTCAGGCATTCGGTGGATGGAGTCATTAGACAGGAACTCAGAAGACATTATTTGATGTTTGTCAGTATGCGCGGTGAGTATTATTGCACTCTGATTTCATGTTGGCTTCAAAATCAAGTAATTGTAATGAATGTTACTCTTTTTGTTACTCCTAGCTCTTTTTATTTTTGTGGTGTTCCAGTATATACACGAGGCATGGTTTCAGTCCTGTATATACACAGAAACGGACTATGTTTGCAAAGAGATACCAAAAGGTAGGATGGCCTGAAGTCACTTGATAGTCACAAAAAGTATGTGCATGTTATCTGCCAGAGAAATGGGTCAGATACATGTCAGCTATGTACTGTAAAAATGCAGTTAACCAATACAAATTTGGATTATAATGTAATTATATTATGGGAACACAAACATTTGGATAATTGTATTTTAGCTAAGAGAACACTCAAAAAAAGTTTTCACGGTTTACTTGATTTCATGTCATCCCAACTCCTATGACTTAAAATAAGTTTTGAAGAATGTTATTGTTATTGGACCAAAAAAAAAAAACTAGTGCAGTCAAATGATTAATTCGCATCCAAAATAAGTTTTTGTTTATATGTATGTGTCCTGTGTATATTTATGTATATGAAGAGTTCCAATGCAAAAGCCTCTAAAAGCCATCTTGGTCAAAAATGATATAACGATACTGAGTGAATGCTCTCCACACATAATATATGTTCATCAAGTACTTTCACTTCAAATGCGCTAAATCCCTGCCTCAACCCTTTCAGAAGTACCAGTACTTACATAGAAACCTATGCATAGTGTCCAGGAAGAAATGCTCATTTTAAAGAAAAACGTCAAATGTTCTTAGAAGCTTTTGCATCTGAACTCTTCATATTTAAATACACACACATACAGTTAATTTAGAAAATATTTACATGTCTGTATTTATATTTGTATAATTTATATCATAAATAAATATTTAATATATAAGAAAAAATTCTGAAATATATACGTGCTTGTATATACATAATAAATATACACAGAACACACATGCATTATGTAAACAATTTATTTTATTTTGGATGTGATTAATCATTTGACAGCACAAAAAACAAAACGATGATCTATACAACTCATGCTCTAGATTCCAAGTCTTCTAATGCTATATAGCTGTTTGTGCAAAACTGACTGAAATTTAACTTATTCACTGAAAGTCTTGCCTGAGCCCTGGTAACCATTGACTTTCATTGTTTTGAAACGTGTTGCTTGAACATTCTGCCCAACATCTCCTTATGTGTTCTATAGAGGATAGTCATAAAAGTTTTGAATGATGTGTTGTTATTTTTAGATGTACTTTCCCTTTCTTTTCTCTATAGATTATCCTGCTGGCTTGACCTCTGTGATTATCTTTGTGAGTGGTTTAGGAGAAATCAGCTTGTCTATGTTTAACAGCACCAATCTGAACCTCTGTGAACAGTCTGACTATGGCACACCAAGGTATCACAGCAATAGGACCGCAGACCTTTGAAATGTTTAAAAACCTCAAAACTCTCAATTTGGACAATAATCGCCTCTCCCAAGTCTCATCAAACTGGTTCAGCCATCAGGTTACACTTGAGACACTCAAACTCTCAAATAATAAAATCACTACACTGGATTATAGTTCTCTTGATGGGCTGCCAAACCTGCTCAACCTAGACTTGTCTCAGAACCAGGTTCACACTATAGCCCCAACTAGTTTTCTTGGTCTTAGTAAACTGAGGCAGTTAGACCTGTCCAACAACAAACTGACACATTTGAGTACAGATGTGTTTCTTCCACTTAACGGTACAAAGATCTGCTTGGATGGAAATCCTTGGGACTGCTTGTGCTCTGTGAACGACTTTGCCAAATACCTGAGAGGTATGCATTCATGTCCATCTTGTACTTATCTAATGCAGCTGAAATATTCATTTTTGGGTGAAATGTTTAATGACTGACACATGCTTGCAGGTCTGCAAAATGCCTCTCTTCTGGAGAATGAGATGCTGGTGTGCTGCAATAGCCCTCTTGATTTGAAAGGTGTACCAGTATGGCAGGTACCAGAGTGTAAAACCCTCACATCCATGAGCCCTACTACTACAAGTCTAACCACTATGAGTCTTGCCACTGGAGGTTCTGGCACCGGGAACCCTGCTACTGGATTAATAACCAAACCTCTTACAATTGGTCACTCGACTTTAATCGCTTTTATTGGTAGGTGGAACTAATTCATGGCATTAAATCACCCCTCGGCTGGGTAACTTTCATGTCCGGTAGATTGCGTTGTGGATGACTAACCTTTTATTATGTTACCAGTGGTACTGTGTGCCCTGGTACTTGTCATCTGTGTTCTTTCAGCATTGTATCACAGGAAACGAGAGAGGAAACATCTACAGGCAGTAAAACCTGCTTCAGAGAAATCCGAAATGATCCGAACCAGTGAATCAACTGCAAAAAGTAACGGAGAAGGAAACAGAAAAGTGAAATCTGAAATCGCTAATAAAACACAAATTTGCCACAACAGAAGTGCTAATGAGGCCAAACCAGATGGTGGTTGGAGATGAGAAGATATCACAGATTTACCATATTTATTCATCAGGGCCATATGACATTAGAGAACCTATTAAACGGGTGAGATCTGCCGGGCCTGTCTTGTGCAGGATGGAGATGTTTTCTAAACCGTCAGAAGCAGAAGTGGCCACTGATGAAGTTGGGGTAAGGAATGATGAGTATTACAATGGATGGATGACCTCAGAAAACACAAAAGACAATGTGTGTGTTAATATTGAGGAGGTGGAGAAGTTGGAGGATGGAAAACGCATAGCAGATGAGGAGAAGGAGGGATCCAAAGAGGTAAGTAACACCACTGATACTCTGGAATCACATGAGGACCTTAGGGAGAAAAATGAAGATACTGATGAGAGCGTTCGAGCCGGAACAAGTGTAGATAAAGATGTTCTTCAGCACAGTGTTGAGAACAATGTGTTGGATCACATGAATGAGTTGGCCGTTGGAGCAGGAAGCAGTCAAGATTTTCTCCAGGTAAAACATGTTACATCCCAGACTGAGGAGACTGATGAAAACCTGCCCTACCTCACGATTGGTACTGGTCCAGAAAACCAGACCACTGGGGTTGATACGAATACTGCTAAAGGAACATCTGGACCTTTAAGACCTATCCGGCGGGTTCTGACCTGGCCTCCGACTGCGGCCCAGTGGAAGAAGCAGTGGGCTCAAAATCAACAAGTCCTCAATGTGTTTCCCCAACTAGTATTTGTAACTGGTTGCAGACATGAAATCAGACCATTTCCACCCAGCATTTCTCCTGCAATCTTCCCAACTGCTCCACAGTTCACTGCATTGGAGTTTCTACCTGAAATCACGTCCCCAATGGGAGATGTCCGATTCGCTATTGATGAGGACACTTACAGGGCAAGTCTAGAGTCATCCAATCAAAGAGGCCTGCATTTCAGTGCAAAAGAATGCTTCTCTAATACTAATATATCACCAAGGGAGGATGGCAGGATTATTACAAATGGGGAAACTTGGACGTCAGGGCTCGAGTCGACCATCTTTTCCGACTTGTCCTCCAAGAACTCACCAATTGATGAAAGTGAGGTCTGCTCTGAATTGTTCAGCATTTTTAATCCATCATTTGGTGGCAGCAAGCCAAAGCCTGCTTATGGAGAGGAGATAAACAACAAAGACGATGTTGAGAAAATACAGAGCATGAAAACAAAAGCACACCGAGTTCACCAAAGTGAGCAGGTTGCATCAGAAATGCAGAAGCAGTCCAGGAGAGCAGGGAAAGCTACACAGAGAGCTCAGAGAGACCGGCGACAAGGTCAGATGAGTGAAAGGTCTGACTCAAGGGCGCCCCCTGCGGGAGGTTCTCCAAAAGATGACAGCCTGTTGATGGGAAATGAATACACCTTTATAGACCTGCTACATGAGGTGGTGGAAAATCACGGGCGCTGGACCCGAGGCAGGTGGAGACAAACACAAAAAAACAAACACAAACTCAAACAGAGTCGTTAGGTCCTGGAAGTATGTTTCTAAATATACAATTGATGAATGAATATATATATATATCTCAAAATAATCAGTTCTTCTGTTCTGTAAGTTGAAACCTGCAAAACACACTGTAAAGTATGCAAAATCTAATAATGGATATGGTATGTGCAGACATTTTGATTTTTTACTGAATTATTAAATGCAAAATAAAATATGTGCATCTATACATCAACGTTTGAAGTATCTGTTGGTAGGAAAATACTGCCACATTTCTCTGGCTGCATGCAGCATTTATTGATTCATTCTTACATGTTAGTACAGACTTCATTTAAGAAATTGTACAAAATTTAGAAGTTCATGTATTTTTCAGCACAATCCAAAAACAAGAGCCAGCAAATGTAAACATGGGTCTCTGACACATTTGGCAAGATTAGGACATGCATGGTCCATGTTTTTCTAAAGATACTGGAAAAATAACACAAATTTGGGAAATTACAACAGCTGTGATCAGCCAATCAGATTTAAATCTCAGGGAACTAGTAAAAATAGGGGAATCTGCAGGCTATTTTTAACATGCACATTATGCATATCCTTTCAATTATGACATGAGAAACCCGTGACCAATTGACAGAACGTAGGTGACATCTTTACGCAAGCAAAAAAACATGAATATAGTCTGATGAACTGTACAGTATTCTGCTCGACATGTCAAGGGTTGACATTCAATTACTACTGACAGTCTTAGAGCTGAGCAGTAAATAATCTGATATGCCAGATCAATAGAAGCAAAATAAGGCAGAAAACTCCTTTACGCAATAAACATGAATAAATAAATATAGAATTATAAAATCAATATTTTAAACATAATAGCTACAAGGATTCCCGTTTCATTGCTTTTACTGTTATCCATCACATTTCTTTGTGGAGACAAACAGGTAAGAATGATATGAGAGGTATTTAACCTTAGCTACTTTGCACAAAGTGGACATTCACATTTTCTGTTCAATGAAAGATTAATACATCTGTTAAAAGAATAGAAACAGTAAAAACAAAAGCAGCTTTCCATGATGGCTTTAAATTTCAGCTCCATATACTGATGGAAATGACAATGAACCATGGAATGTCGTAATACAGAAGGCAAAAACTAAAATGTATGGTGAAATGTAAAATGTGTAATGTTTTCTTTATGTAGTTTAAAGGGTTATGTACTGCTCAGCAGAGCTTAGTGCAATAAAATCGACAAATTCAAATGATTTATACTCTCCCTCATGCTCTTTCTATATATTTCTATAGAGAGGTATAGCTATACCTTTTTGTCCTAAATGAGCAGTAACATGTAAATTGTGCACACAGAAATAATACAAATATTAAAATAACCAATTATTTTTAGAAATACAAAATGCTAAATTCTGTTGTAAAGAGAAAACACAAACAAAAAACACTTATTAGCTTTGAGGCAAAATATCACTCAGAAACAATGGTTACCGACAGTATGTATTACATCTAATATTTTCTAATGTATAACACAAACATAATTTCAATATCGATCCTATGTATATTACCATTTGGCATCTCTTCAATGACACCTAATCAAGATCCATGAAACACTTGTGACGCACCTGAAGCACATTTCTGCTGGTGCACTAGTTCCTGTCAATCTTCAGAAGGACCATGTGTTCGCTCTAGAATATGTTCTATTTTTTGCTGTAAATTTGAAATTGTATGGCAATAGATCTAGCTTCTGTTCTCGGCACATGCAAACTGGCTTATGATAACATTTGTAATGATAATTGGCAGCGATTAATAGTAAATCATCATAGTGTTCAATCACATGTAAAAGCTTCAGCTTGGGATTAGCAGTTTCAAATGTAAAACCCTTTGTGCTTTGAGGATGAAATCTCAACAAAATACTGTGAATACTAAGAGGTCACTGAGCATGTAAAGAATATGTGGCCAACTTATATGTACAAATATATTTATATATGCTATATATGTACAAAATATAGCACTGATGTAAACTAATTATTTTCAATATCATACTGAAACACCTTGCATGTATGACAGGGCACACTATCCAGTGTTTGGGTCAGTCTACTGGCGTAATAGTTGTTTCTTCCTTCTGTCTTTAGCTGCTCTCTTGAATACTGCTTTAGTATTTCTGATATATACTGCCCTATTATTCCAAAGTGCTTGGACAGCTTGTTTGGTCCAAAGTTATTCAACACCCCACACTCGCACTGAGCCATGTCTTAAAATACAAAAATGTAATGACCAGCCACATTTAGAGAAGTCCGAAAAGTGCCACGAGATTCTATATATCTGTGTCGTAAAAAAGAGAAATCTGTAAAGTGTTTAAGTAGTACAGTTCTAGCTGTTGGGCTTGCGTGGGTAGTGAATGTGTTAGCACATGGGTCGTGTCGATGTGGTCGGTTGGTTGGTTGTGTCCTGTCACTCTTCATGCAGACTGTAGCAGCTCAAGGCAGAGAAGGGAGGGAAGGAGGGTTAACAAGAACGTCCAGTTCTTACAGATGGGTCTCATCCCTGGTCTCAGGTCCATAGTCTTGTCGTAGCTTGGCTCCGGCTGGAGCCCCTGGGAGATTCTCAGGGACATGTGCAAGCGGATCAGAGCGGATGATGTAGCTAGAGAAGGGTGGAAAACAGGTTGTATGGTTAAAGACCAGCCTTTTACATTGTTTGCATATTAATTCCTTTTTTTAATCCCTCAAAAATCTACACCGTTATAAATTATCAAGCCGTTTTGATTTTCTGAGCAGTATGACGTCATACTGATCAGACCCCGCCCACGACCACTGTCCACCATTTTCTCCATGCTTGAGCAGCTGTAGCCACAACGTCTCGTAAGCAATGCAGGTGTTTTGTAGTTGGATGATGAAGTGAACATTAGAGTCTTTGTTTTCTCCTGACATCGGAGCCACTGAGGACGCAGTGAATTTATTTTGCTTTTAATGGTAACATGCCACCAAATACACACACAAAAAAAGAGAGGGGGCGGGGTGAGCAGTAGCTCGTTTAAAGAGACATGCACCAAAATCTGTCGCTTTTGAAGAAATATCGTAGTATCGTGCTACAGCGCACATTCTATCAGTTGCAGTTCTGGCGCCTCCATCTCTATATAGTGTACAACACGATATACAGCGGTAGAGTTACTCTGACAGGACACTGCACTTATTCGCGATCGCAAAAGTGCATTATTTGCATACAAGAATTGCTGGTTAAATGTTTCATTCGCGCGCTGGTCTGACGATACACCAGAAGCGCGTGCACTAAAACCCTGTCAAACAGGGCCTGATTACTGAACTAAGTTATCTTTTGAGCCAATACTGTCAAAACACACAAGGTTTATCTATAGACTCGGTTGGTTATGTCTAAAATAAAAGTAAACAGCCGAGACAGACGGATGCGTGCCTGTATATTAGACGCGTGCAGGTCTTAAAGGAAAAGTACTAAACATGCAGCCGACTGTCATTAAAGGGATAGTTCACCCTACAATTTAATTTCTGTCATTATTTACTCACTCACATGTTGTCCCAAACCTTTATTAATTTCTTTCTTGTGCTTAACACAAAATATTATATTTTGAATAATGTGAGAAACCAAACAGTTGCTGGTCCACATTGAATTTGATAGAAGGGAAAATATGGAAGTCACTGAGGACCAGCAACTGTTTGGTTTTCCACGTTCCTCAAAATAGCATTTACGTTCAGCAGAAGAAAGAAACTCACTTAGGTTTAAAACAAATTTTGAGTAAATGATGGTATAAACATAAAACACCATGACAGACAGATGACAGAATTTTTATTTTGGGGGGGAACTATTCCTTGAACGTTAATTAAACAACAAAACGCAGAGAAAAATCACTCACTATTCTTGACTGAAAAACTTTAATACAGTTGCTTTAGGAATCAGTCTATATAGTTTTTAATTTGTACATTTGTTCATTCAGTTTCTTGAATGCTCCTGCTAAATACATCTATTGTATCTGGAAATATAGCACTGTTTGTTTTACTTGTATATTATGTTAACTTTATCTTTGCCCACTTTGGCCTAAATATCTGCCATTCTTTTTGTTCTCTTTTTTGTTACCTTGAAAGGCTTTATAATAGGGAAATTAGTTTGGCTGCACTGCTCAGACAACTCGCAAAATAGTAAAACCAACATGACAAAGAATCGTGATAAAATCGCGAATCGTGATATTTCCCCCCAAAAAATCGTGATATCATATTTTTTCCATATCGCCCACCCTTAGGGGCATCCGATGACCCCTTTAAGGTCAATTCACACCGCATGGACAAATGCTAACAAACAAGTTGGCCACTGGATTTAGAATTTTCTGAAAAATAACCCGTCATGTTCACACTGCCCCAACAGACAATAACAAACGTTAACATGTTCAGTCGGGTGAAAAGAAACTCTGACCAACGGCAATAGACGCACACAGGGGTAACACACGGATACAACAAAACCCAACAAACATGTTTGTCTGTGCGGTGTGAATTAGCTTTTGAGAACCAATTCTCACTATTACTATTGCAACTAGCATGCATATTACTATTAGTACTTACAGTGCCTATAAAAAGTCTTCATACCCTTTCATTTTTTCACGTTTTGTTATGTTGCAGCCTTAAGTTAAACTGCTTTGAATTACTTTTTCTCCACATTAATCTACACTTCATAAACCATAATGACTAAGCAAAAACAGAATTTTCACAACTTTGTAAATTAATAAAAAATAACAAAACTGAAATAAGTACATTGCATAAGTTTTCATACCTTTAAATAAGTACAGAGCTGGAGCACCTTACAGCCTCAAGTCTTTTTGGGTTTGATGCAACAAGCTTTGCACATCAAAATTAGGTAATTAGCTGCCATTCTTCTCCCCATCTCTTCACCTCTCAAGGTATGTCAGGTTGGATGGGGCATATTCACATTTCTCTGAACTGGGTTTTCATTAAGGCTATCTCTAATTTTTTTTTGCTTTGAGCTTTTCTTCTACTCTGACGAGTTCCTCAGTCCCTGTCGCTGAAAAACAGCCCCCCAGCATGAGACTGCTACCAACACGCTTTGCTTTTGGGAAGGTACTCTGCAGCTGATGAGCAGAGCTGGTTCCCTTCAAACATGATGCTTGGAATTGAGGTTCATCAGACCAGATAATCTTGTTTCTCAGAGTCTGAGGGTTCTTTAGGTTCTGTTTTTCAAGTGTGTTTTCATGTCTTCACTGAGGAGAGGATTGAGTTTGGCCACACCAGCATAAAGCACAGATTGGTGGAGTGTTGCAGTGATGTTTGTCCTCCACATATGATCATGGAGTTCAACTAGAGTGACCATCAGGTTCTTGTTCACAATTCATAACCAAAGCCCTTCTCCATCAATTGTTCAGTTTGGCCATGAGGCCAGCTCTAGGAAGAGTCCTGGTTGTTCCAAACTTCTTCCATTAAGGGTAACAGAGACTACATGCTTCTGTGACCCTTCAATGAAGCAAAACAAGTTTCTGAGCTCTTCCCCAGATGTGTGGTTTGATGCAATCCTGTCTCTGAGCTATACAGGCAGTTTGTTTGACCTCAGGGCTTGGTTTTTGCTCTGATATGCATTTTCAGCTGTTACACCTTTTATTAAGATGTGTGTGCCTTTCCAAATCATACCCATTCAATTAAATTTGCCACTGGTTACCTTCACTATATCATGTATCTTATGAACCTGTTGTTTTTCCCCTTCATGTTTGGTATCATTTTAAAGGTCTCTGTACGATTGGTAAATTGTTTCGATTTCACATTAGTCACTTGTATTATGAGAAAGGTCAAAAACTTTTGAAGAATTATGTTCTGCTGCTGAGGGGTGTGTCCCCATATTAGGGGTCTGTGAGAATGTTTATATATCTCCTGCCAGGTGCGACCCTGGAGCACGGGAACCGAAACCAAAAGGTATTTTATGTTTATACAACTGATTTAAAGATTTTTGTTTTTGTTCTGGTAGTATTTAAGAGAAAGTTGAAAATCAGTCATTGCGATTCTATAGCCAGAATAAGCCCGTAGTGTGGTGTGTGCTCTTACACTCCATTCTATGTACTTTTAAAAGTCAGGTATGCATTTCGTTTTTTATAAAACATTTTAATTGTGTTTAACACATTGTGCCCATAGAGCACAGTATAGTTGTTTGTGTAACTACATGCAGGGCAGGATTATCCATAGACCGGATTGGGCGAGTGCCCTGGGACACCAGCCAATAGGGAGGCACCAAGTGATTAAGCTAATGACTAGACCTTTAAAATATTTTTCATGTTTTGTGTGTATATATATATATATATATATATATATATTATTTTGCTGGAAGAGATGCAGATGCAAAGAAAATGAACAGTTAAAGGGATAGTTCACCCAAAAAATATATAAATTGTCATCATTTACTCACCGTCAAGTAGTTCCAAACATGTATGAATGTCTTTGTTCTGCTGTACACAAAATAAGATATTCTGAAGAATGTGGGAAATAGAGCAGTTCTGGGCACCATTGACTTCCATAGTATTTTTTTTCCTACTACGGAAGTCAATGGTGCCCCAAAACTGCCTGGTTACAAACTTTCTTCAAAATATCTTCCTTTGTGTTCGGCAGAACAAAAACATTCATACTGGTTTGGAACTACTTAGTAGTAAACGATGACAGAATTTTCATTTTTGGGTGAACTATCCCTTTAATTATACAATGTATACAGAGAGAATATAAAATATATAAACGCATATAAAGAACTGCGATTGGGTCAGGTCACAGTGTTATTGCGCCCTCCCCCAGTCAGAGTCGAGCCCGCCAATCTATAATATTTAATTCACATCAGCTTAGGGGTAAATTTAAAAAGAGACAATATTACGGCACATAGCCATGGCTCCACAGTGCAAGTGAAAACGCATGCGACTATCAAAACATACCCGATCAGCATATTTGTGTTTGCGCTGAGGGGAGCTTCAAAGATTTCTGCTTGTGTGTTTGTGCAGTGTATCGCAGACAAATGTTGATTCCTTGAATGCAATGTTAATCAGAATCGACTCACTGCTCAAAATACTTTTGTTCATTGCGGAGTTATGCAAGTTTAGCTCACAAATCCTCTCGTTATAGCAAACAAAGTGTAGAGAGGGTGTAAATAAGAGATTCGTTGATTATAATGGAGCTTTGTGAGATTGCGATGAAGTTAATATAAAGTGATGAACTGAAATTTAACAATATTGTGATTTACTGTGAGTTTAATGATCAGCTTTTAAACCAAACCATAGTTCTATTATAATATTTAAAACATAAATCGCACATTGTTTTGGAATTTAAAACATTCATGTTTTCTCTAAGAAGAATCCTGGTTGTTTCAAATTCTTCATTAAGTGATATTCTTCTGTGACCCTTCATTAATCTTCTCACAACAGTTCAATAAACAAGTTAATATTCAAAAGGAGAATGATTCAAAAGATTAAAGGTGGGTAAGCACAAAAACGTGTATGCATACCAAAACAAACTTAAACAATAAGCAATAAGGGGCGTGCCTGATGTGGAGGAGAAAGCTTCAGTACTGCTGGATAGAGATGGCAGTAAACAACAAAAGAGGAAAACGTTTAACGATAAGGCAAGAAGTGCCAGCATGATCATTTAAACCAATTCAAAATTGTATATTTAAAACATTAATAAGATATAATTGTTTTGGGTAAATCTAACAGGTAATCTTTGGTCTTTACTGTTCTATTATATTGAAAATGAAAACACATTGTTTGTTTTTGGTGATTTCAAATACCAACATTGGCTTCCAGAAATCGCTTACCCTGCCTTTAAAGTGAGTTAGACATGACTACTATGCAAATCTCAGGATTACGGTTAAATAACCCTTCTCACTTCTGTAGTAAGTTTTGTCTGTGTGTGAACACGCTGCATGTAGTGGTGTAGTGCAAATGCGTGTTCTTAAATGAAGAAAACTTTAGCTGATTTCCCGTGCTCAGGGAGTAGGGAGCAATGAATGTGTGGGGACCATGTCAGTCAGGTCAGGAGTGTTTGATTGGACGGACTGGCAACATGTTAGCTCATGAATGTGTTTTCATAATTGAATACTGTTTTATATTGTATGTACAGTATTTGATATTATTTGCACTATAAATAGCATCTAACACATACTAAATAACTAGCACAAATTAAGTAGTATAGTAAAACTGCACACTTTAACATATGCCACTTACACAATGTCATTGAGCTCTAGAATGGTGTCTGGAGGAGGGTTTATCAGCACATAGGACAACGTGTTCTGATTATCATTCATTTCATCTGCAAGAGAAACAAAACACAGTATCACTATCATACTTAACCCAGTTCTTAACAATCCAAAATATTAATTCTGAGAAATTAACCGTAAAATTTATCTCTGTTCCTACTACAAATAAAACTATGCTGTTGACTGAGTCAGAATAGCCAAAAAATATAAAACTTGGAAAATATATGAAATCAAAATGTCCAAAAAATATGGAAGGCAGTTGTTGTGTAACCCCACTGTGTTTGGATTTTGTTGGCTGGGTTTCTAAGGCTTTGTTGTATTTTACCTGCTTGTAAATGACTGAGAAGTGTGAACCTTTGCAGGTCTGGAAATAAGGTACTCAAGACTGGGACAAAGTGCCTCTGCTTCTCCAAACCCACCTGTTTGAGCCACTTATAGCGCCAGGCCAGGTAAAAGAGAGAGAAGGACTAACCGTTACTGACAGGGCATGGCTGCATTTACGGAACGCCCATGCAACCGCAAGAGCTCCCCATGCGCAGACGCATGCAGACAGGGTCCGCATCCACCCACGTATTCATTCTCTCAATCAATCCATCCATCCGTCTACTGCATCATAACCCCAGCTGACCCAATGAAAGTTGCTTGTTGTCATGCCAACACACAGCCCAAAGTCAGCAAACAGTAAGACCAAGACACACAGATATAAGCATGCTTAGAGGATCTGTCAGGCCCACCAAGCCAAGGCTCAACCAATCAGAGTGAAGCAAAAAACATTAGTAGTGTGGGTTTGGGAGGAGTCAATAGCCAAATGCTAATTAACCATTTACACCAACAGGAAACCCAAATACTTCTTCCAGTATCACCCCATTAAAAAGAATATACAAAAAGCTGTAAATAAGTACAAGCAGACTTACAGGTGTACGTCTAAATACCTGCTCTAGATGGACCCTTCCGACAAAGACTGAATGCTTTCTACTCCACTCTGTCCAAACATCCTGGAATCAAAAGTCCTCACTCATCATGTCTTATATCAATGCTCAGATGCCAGTGAGTACCTGCAGTACCCTCTGTCATGTAAGTACCCTCTTCAGTTCGTACCAGAGGAGAAAAAGACAACTACATCACCAATTTAACTATAAAATAAGACTTCATTATTTCAGAAACAGGTCAGCACTGCTGTCAAATGACTGTTGTTACTATTATAATAATGAGACAAAATCTTAGGTTGTGAATTGTAATATTAAATAAATACTGCATTCACATTAAAACAAACAAACAAAAAACGTGGCTATGTAAAAAATACAAAGTCAGCATATACTGTATATTACACCCACCATAGTCTGTGCAGAATAAACTTGTATACTTTATCCATGATTGTATTTAATTAATTGTAAAATGCTATACATTTTTCTTTACATTTTGCATTTATGTACAGTATAAGTATGGAATAAGTTTACAGTCATCGCTGCAAAACAAATCCTGACAGGGTGATCAAAAAGCTGAAGGTTTTTATTTTGCAATAATGACTGGCTAATTGTGCATTATAACTGTTATTACACAGCTATTTAAAAAATGGATGTGAAATATGAATTTGTTTTGAAATGACTCAAATGGGATAACATTATGTTAAATAGCTTTAGTGGTCATTATATAAGACAGGTGAATGCTTCAGTTGACCAATCAGAATCAAGTATTCCAGTGAGCGGTGTAATAATGAATTATACATAAATGCAAATTCGATTATAATGATATCAGTTGGCTTTAAATATAAGCAGAGAGGCTGTTCAACCATGTTTCTAAATCATACTCTTTTTGTCCAGCGTCATTATAATGTCAATGGCCAGCAGTTTCCTGTGGTCTGTTTTTAATAAGATAAGAGGAAGGCTCATGGGACATAGACTAGCCTAATGATGATGTCATCTGGAAAAAATGTTGCAAAATGAGAACTGCAGGCAGCAGACTTTAGACAACACTGTCCGCCAGGACAAAATGTAAGAATTGGGTACATAAAAAAAAAAACACTGAATCACACAGAATTTTCATTGTGAAGAAAATAAATTAATAAAAGGCCTGTTACAGGAATAGTTTACCCACAAATTAAAATGTCCTGAAAATGTACTCGCCCTCCGGCCATCCAAGATGTAGAATGAGTTTGTTTCTTCATCAGAACAGATTTGGAGAAATCCATTGTTTTATCTCAGTGCTTCTGGCCAATATTAGTCCATAATCCATAACAACACTTTCTCCAGTGAAAAAGTCCATCCTCTGTTGTCCTCTCACAACAAAATCCACTGACATATTTGTTTAGAACTATTTTGGACTCAGTGCTTGATCTGGGCATATTTCACTCCCGATTCAGACAAGATGGCTTTTCACTGGAGAAAGCAATATTACGAATAGAGGACTCATATTTTAGCAGGAAGATTTTCACAAGACCTTAATTGATGAAATGGACTACTTGTGGATTATTGTGATGCTTTTATCAGCTGTTTGGACTCTCGTTCTGATGGCACCCATTCACTGCAAAGGATCCACTGCTGAGCAAGTGATGGCCTGTAAATTTTTTTTAGCAAATTTTCATTTTTAAGTGAACTATTCCTTTAAAACATTACAAAGCATTATCTTTTGGCTTTCAGTGCTTATCCTATTAAACACAGACTGCTGATGCCATTCTAATGAATGTCACTGGACAAATTGAGCAGTGGAGTTTCCTCTAGACATCCGTCTCCAGAACATCAGGTTTCATTCAGCTCATTACTCCAGTGACTTGATCCACTGGAACAATCCTATACTACAGGAACAGTGACGTTGGGAGGATTTACCTTGCAAATATCCTAGATTTACTCGGTTCATCACATCACTTGCGGTTAAATTAGCTACGTCCTCTACAGCATGTGGGAAAAGGCCAAAGTAGAAAGAGATAAGAAAGAAAAGGTCAAGCAAGCAGCAGAGAAAGCAGCACTTTTTAAAGATACAAGATCTAGAAAAGTTTACCATGCAAAAAACATTCTCAAAATACTTTAGACTTATGACTGCTAAGGGTTATATTTGGTATAGTTATTTAAAATGTCACCAATAACAGAACACTATTCTTTACATCTCATTTTTAAAGATAAAGTGCATACATGTCTGTAAGATGAGACAAAGTAGTTTTAACATGAAACAAATACACTTCATCTTCAGTTTTCAACAGTATTTCTCAGGGTTGACAAGTGAAAAATTAGAGAATGATTTTTTGCAACATGGAGGATAGAAAGAGAGTAAAGTTTCTGGAAAAGTGAAAAGAATAAACAATGCAGGGCACACAAAACAGAAGTCAATGGGGATCTATCCTTCAACGATAAAAGATATTCATTAAACCCACCTACTATAATACAGGAAATGTTTCTTCTTAAGAACATCTACGATATACAGTGAAGTCCAAAGGTTTCAGAATATTGAGAAATCTTTGTTTATCTCTGGAAATACGTTTTGGGAAATTGGTAAATAAAAGATCAATAAAATAAAACGTATACATAGTATGATGCAAAGTTAAGATAAAATCTAAGATTCTGGGTCACTAATCATATTAAGTCAAATACATTTGTGATTATGTGACTCTTCACAGAAGTGCAGATGTTCTTGCTTCCTCTGGAGTTGAAGATGCTGTTTGTATCATCTCAAATCATATTGGAGAACATGATAATTACTTTGACCCAAACTTGTGGAGTTCATGCAGCTTGAACAATTTAAGATAATCATTAAAAATGTGATTCTACTCAAAACAGGATGTCAGTTTCATAATTTGGATGTAAAGATGGTTTAGAATTAGAACATAATGCATAATAATAGTACCTTTGGACCCCGGTGTAGATCTTAGAAAACTAATAACTGGCCTATAGATAAAGAAACATCCATAATATTCCCTTATGTAATGTTTTACATAGCAGCATGCAATCTATATATTTTTTCTCTTTAATCTGTCATTTCACGTGACACCCCATAAAGGACATTTCAGATGAATAATAATTGATGTAGGGGACACAATGGGACACTATTATATGATTTACACCAAGAAACACTGTGAAAACAGATCTCCAGCATAGTACATTTATAATAATGCACTATAGCAAAAAGACATCAATGTAAGGGGTTCTGTACCTTCAGTATTTCCGTAGGCTCAAATAGAATAGTCACTTCCCCTTGTCAAACTTACCATATCCCACAGTGGGCAGACCTAAGTGCTTCATGCGGTTCTTCACCAGCTCTGACAGCTCCTGCCTCTCTGAGCGCTGGTACAGGTTCAGGCGCTGTTGATTGATGCGTTCAGCTCGACTGGGCGGTTTGGTGTTTTTTCTGCTCAGCCGTCTCGCCCACTGCATGCTCTTCTTCCGCAGGAGTGGGTGCTCTGATTGGTCGCTCCCTGTGGAGTTTCTGTGGGCGGTTTTCTCTTTCCAGGATTCCCTGCGGTCCCGCGGGTCCTCACAGTCCCCCACAGACACCTGAGACTGCTCAGCATGGAAACAGGTTGTCAATAGGTTAACAGTGTTTAAGTGGCACGCCGATATTTTCATTGTCTGTCGGTTGAAGTCATGCTACCTTTTTTGTACCAGTTTATTAGCAGTTGAACAACTTTACTCTGGAAAGTAGCACTAAGTAATATATTTTTAGCCGGCTCTAATTCCTTTACTGACAGGATGCCATTAGCCTTGTCTACGTTTAAGGCCTTTCTTAAGTCTGAGGTCAGTAAGATATATATTTTTAAAGCAGTGAATACTTTATTCAGCAAGGATGCATTCCAATTGATATAAAGTGTCAGTAAAGATATTTATGTTAGAAAAGATTTCTATTTCAAATAAATGACATTCTTTTAGACTTTCTATTCAGCAAAGAACCCTAAAAAAATGTATCACGGTTTCCACAAAAATATCAAGCAGCACAACTGTTTTCTAAATTGATCATTATAATAATATGCTTTTCTTGGGTACCAAATTAGCATATTAGAATACTTCTTAAGGATAATGTGGCACTGAAGACTGGAGTAATACCTCAGGAATCTTAAGAATAAATAACATTTTAAGAAAAAAAATATATATATATATTAAAATAGAAAACAGTTATTTTAAATTGTAATAATATTTCACAATATTAAAATCTTTACTAAACGCAGCCACTGTAAAAAATAAGACAAAACATTAACAAATCTTTCCAAAAACTAGCTTTTTAAAGGTAGTGTAAGTTCATATGATGACAGAGAATTAAATTGCTTTTCCTAAAAATAAATATAGATAATAATAATAATTAAACACTTTAATAACAATAGTTTTAAATGTTTGATGTAGCTTTAGTAGTTACAATAAAAAGGCAATTATTGAATTTTGGAAATAACAGTTCAATGTTACACTAATACTTTTTCACACAGAGTATAAATGGATATTTATACATAAAAATACACAACTATGTTTATATTTTAGAAAGTAATCCTAATATTTGGGAACCCTTAGCAGCAGAATGAAAACAATTGAGTGAAAAATAATTGAAATAACTTTTTTTATTAACATAGTATTTATTAAATTATAGAGATCACCAGCAGCATGTAATGATTGAGTGAAAGTAATGGATATTGGACAGAAAACAAACACAGCACAATGCCATTAACATATGACAATGTGGTGAAGTATTCTTACCTGCTTGCAAACCTCCTTAAACTGGAACAAGCAATAGATGTGAATGAGATGAGAAATGATTAGCACAAGTATTGCACAAGCTTCAAGTCACAGCACAGCTAACAAGGCAGCCAGCAAAGCCATGATATAGACCAAAATAAAGCTGTACATCTTGAACACTGCACAAGATGAAGTAAAGGCACATTTACAGATCGTATCTGCTGTGCAAGCATCTGGAGCTGGATGAAGCGTTTAAAATGAGTGCATTTAGCCGTGTCTGAACTCTCTGATCTCTTCCTCCTTATCTCATCTTACCTCGGAGGAGGAGAACATGTGAGATTCAGTGCGGTATATCCCAATGGGAATTTCTGCGCTGGATGAACACAGTTTCTGGAATAGTCTTCCATACGTCCGGATCCATAAGTCCTCTTCCGTTACCTTCACCTGTTTCAAAAGTGAAGGGTGAAGATCATTAAGATACATTCAGGCCATTTTTATCAAACTAAAATCAAAAACTAGTAATAATGAGTAATTATGTATAGTTTTTTATATCTATTAAATATTAATAATTGTGAAAAGAAAATTAAGCAGCAAAAAATGCGTTTTTATAAGATTCGTTCATATCACATACAACTCTGCCTTTAAAACGATGATATTTTTACACCATCTGCCTCATTTCAACACCGCTGACAGCAGCAATAGATTTGTGGGTGGACAAGGTGGTCAAATAACCAGCTTTATGCATTTTAACTGGAATAATGGCTTGCATAATGTATGCAAAACAATGGCACGCAATGATGCCAGATGTAAAGCTGGCTGCTGAGGGTGTGTGGGAGCGTTTTCGTTCGTGATTACACTTACAGCACACAGGTAGCCAGAGCCCGGGGTGGTGTCTAGACCGAGCAGGAGTCTTGCAATCAGAATCATATAGTCCTTCACAAAAGACTAGAGGATAAACAGAAACTATATAAACACAGAAACAGTCCACAGAAAGCACACATATGATCTCCAGACCTCAGACAATCAATAAAGACTCCACAGAGACTCAGTGCCTGAGGGGAGCAAAGCAGGATCACAGTCTACTGCAAATGCCACTCAAGGTACTCGGTCTCTATCTACTGCACAGAAAGGTGAAAAACTGCATTCAGTTTTGAACATCAAATGTGTGGAGAAAAAAAATTTTAAATGCACTATATACACATATTTACTGGACAATGACACATTAAGCTGAAATTGAGTTTATCTTTAACATTGGCTGAATTTAACTTAATGTTTTTGATTGACAAATACTGCAATTTTCAATAATTAGCAGCCCTCCTTTTGAAGACCTCTAATGTAATATTAAAACAAATATGCCATATACATACTGTGCATACATGCATACACTACTGTTCACCAGTTTGGGGTTTATAAGACTTTATTTTTTTTTACTAAATAAACATTCTTTATTATCAGTGTTAATAACAGTTGTGCTGTTATGCGAAACTGTGATGCATTTGTTTTAAGGATTATTTGAAAAAAAAAAGTTTACCTCTTTAAGAGGTTTCTTTTTCTCATCAAGGCTGTATTTAATGTATAGAAAATAAATACTGTACAAACAGTAATTTTGTGATATATTATTACAATTTAACAAAAAAATTCTCTATTTTCATATATATATATATATATATATATATATACAATTTAATTTATTCTTGTGGTGGCAAAGCTGAATGTTCAGCAGCCATTACTCCAGTCTTCAGTGTCACATGATCCTTCAGAAATCATACTAATATGCTGATTTTGTGCCCAAGAAATGTATTTATTATTATTATAAATGTTAAAAACTGTTATTCTGCAAACTATAAATTTGATAAATTGTTTGATGAATAGTTAAAAAAGTGTCACTTTTGATCAATTTAATTTGTCCTTGCTGAATAAAAGCATTCAATTATTTTAAAATAAAAAACGTACTAACCCCCAAATGTTTTGAACTGTAGTGTATATATGAAGAGTTCATTTGCAAAAAACAGATAACTAACTTTTTTTTAAATTCATGTTTTTTTATTGTGCATTCCAATTAATCTAAATTAAACTGCAGTTGGGTTATTTTGATTTGGTTAAAAAATACAGCTAACTAACACAATAAAAAACATGATAATATAATAAAAAACATGATAAAAAAAAAAAAAACGGAGCTATCTGTTTTTGCAAATAAACTCTTCATATATTCATAGACACAACATTTTTCATATCTTGGAAGATGATTAGCAGAAGTTGCATCTGATCTATTACCCACCTGGTAAAGAAGAGTATCCAGCATACTAATACTGAACACTCTGCCTGCAGCGAATGGGAGGCGGAACATGAATGCCAGATTAGAGCCGTTATCTCTCTCTATCTGGAGAAAAGGGAAAAAGATCACAACAAATATTGATGGCTCTTTCCACCACTGATGATTTGAGATTTTGAGACCATCTGGCAATTTCTGATGCAGTATTATCCCAGTTTAGGTATTTTCAGACATTTACAGCCATTTGAAGCATGCAACCATCACAAATTCACCATACTTAAGAATCACTCAGAAAGATTCCTAATGCATCAAGTCGTAATAAATTGTTAGCATTCAAGTTATTTCATATCATAGAAAAGTCTGAAATGTAGGATGTTAATGTTAGAACTGGTTAAAGTAGTTAAATTGTTTACTTGCAAGGAAGAATAATTATAAATTCTTATTGGATTTCGAAAGTCTCAAACACAAACTAATGGAGTCCATGGGGCTTGAATCATTCTCAAATTCATTATTATTTTTTATTCAACTTTACACACTGTTATCATCAATAAAATTTACAATAACTGAAATAATACATTCTAAACAATCAAAACATCTCAGACTTTTGGACCTAGAGGTCAAGTGAAATGGTGTGGTTGTTAAGATATGACACCTTTTCGAGTTTGGAGAGAGCCAGGGAGTAGCAGTCTTTGGCACGAAACTGCATGAATCTCATATTAGAAGGATGGGTTAGCTCAGTGATTATGCTGAGACTAGGAAACAACCTAGTATAGGACACAACAACAGGAGAACAAAGACGAAAATGAAGTTTTGTAGGAAAAACTCGGCCAACAAAGTAATTAGTACCCGGCTAATGTAGAGAAAGACATCAGCTTGAAGACAAATACAACCAATTTGCTGTTAGAGGATACAACGTACCTGAACATGGTCTGCACATTGACTATGGTTTTAGCATCTGCCATGTAGTCTTCCTCTGCACTCATTGTGCTCTCCTTATCCACCACCACCAGGTTATCAGCGTAGATGATGCCACACTGCAGCAGGTTATCCAAACTATGAGAGAAATCAGCACAAATTGACCATTCAGACCAGACTAAAACCCATTTTGGGTTGTGTACGTGCATTGAAATGTTTAAAGACCTACTTGTCAATGGTACCAGCCATGTAGTACACCATAGGGAAACAGCAGATGGCTTCAAGAAAATGATTATCAGGCCTGGAAATGGAGGGGAGGAGCAGTTTGACAATGCTAATCCACACACAGCTGCAGTTTTAAAGTTCTTAAAGGTTTTCTCAGGGTAAAAGCTTGTGACAAATGCATAAGAAGGTAATTGCAAAAAGGATTTTGACATCTCAGAGTTGCCATGGAAACTCTGAGTAAGATTCTACAATGTGACGACAACTGTGTGCACTATTTTGCATTACTGAAAGGAAGAATATGTGGAGCATATTGAACAACACTTTTGAAAGCGTTTAGCATTAGATAAATATAATACATAAAGATTTCCATATAATGTATGACAGTGTGAACAGAGATTAGTTTTTTATGCAAATATGCCTGGAAGTATTTTTAAGTGGTAAAGTCGGGTTAAGCAACGCTTTCAATTGGCTTTCGAAGTCTAAAGTCATTACTATGAACAGTAGCATGGGTTGAAAAACTGATGAGGCAGGTCACTCACGGATTATCCAGCAGCAGCACAATAGGATTCAGCTCCTTCCGGGGTCGGTAATAGGCACGCAGCGGCACTATGAAGTTATACAGGCCATTTCCCGCTGTTTCAGCAGAAACGATAATCAACTTGTTTCTGAAACCATATGCCTTGGCATCTTCAAAGCTATTGTGCCGACAACCCTGCAATTAAAAACATGTAGAGTGTTTAATGGACTGAAATAAATGATACAGATATCAGCCAAGAAATGTATGAAGGCATTATATGTTAATACACGCACGCACGCACACACAAATGTTATTAAATGCATAATAGAATGTTGCAATAAATAAATAATCCATGGAATACGTATTTTTCATGTAAAATGAAAAATGAAAAAAGACACAAAATACCACAATTTCACAAAATGAAAAACTTCAGGAAATATGATTTTAAATACATGCTATAGCAAATAAAATACAGTGGACAGCATCAATATATCATTACACTGAAAATATCATGAAGTCATCATACATTCAGTAAATATAAGCATAATGAAAAGTGAGTTCAAATAAATATAGTGTGTGCAAAATGTATTTATGTAAAATGAACAGTACCCTGACATATGACGATACCCATTTCTTTGTAATTTGATGTATTTATTGCTAAAATGCATGATGTATTTAAAATATACAAGCATTACATAAGTCAGTACTAACTTCACAATTTCTCTTTCATCAAACTATGCCACAGCAATGGATTAAGCTGAATGCTTTCAGTATTTAAGGGTGAATTAAGAGTTATACACTCACCTTGTCAAGTCGTAGGCAACAAAATGCCGCCTTTTGTTGCAAAAGGTGACAAAGAGTTGGGGAGCTTCCAATGTAAGGGGAGTTTGGAGGATAGCCTTTAACACACCTTGAAAAAGCAGACGGATATAAAATGCAACACGTATGAGTATTAATAAGAATGAATGATTCTATTTAATGCATATACAGCACATGAACCCTGACTGACATAAATCAGTCTACAAAATGGTTTATTATTTTTGAAAGCATTTCATTTAAATGATCA
The DNA here is from genome assembly GCA_027422405.1 of Ptychobarbus kaznakovi. Classification (NCBI taxonomy): domain Eukaryota; kingdom Metazoa; phylum Chordata; class Actinopteri; order Cypriniformes; family Cyprinidae; genus Ptychobarbus; species Ptychobarbus kaznakovi. The sequence continues at coordinate 17,415,206 of CM049797.1, read as the reverse complement.
GTAGATGGCACTGTGAGAGCACTGAAGAGTCAGCAGCTCAGTACAGCAGAGAAGGGTTTCTACACCAATTCACTCAGCTCACCAGAGGAACATTAGAAAATACAGGAGTCCTGCGGCGAGTGTTGTTCTGTAAGAGATTTAGTCTTTATCAATAGTGTGCATGAGAGAGAGAGAGAGAGAGAGAGAGAGAGAGAGAGAGAGAGAGAGAGAGAGAGAGAGAGAGAGAGAGAGAGAAGAGAGAGAGAGAGATTAGATGTCTCCTCCGGCTCTGACTGACATAAGCAAACGCTGTAATTATTCTACAGCATGACCGCTGAAAGGCTGATAGCAACTAGTATGTTTAAGGTTAATCTGATCTTCCTGAAAGCTATACAATGTAATTAAACAATCACACTAGAGAGAGCGCACAGTTAAGAATCAACTTGAAGTCATGGTTTTTCCCCCAAAAAAGTTTTGTTCAGCAAGGATGCATTAAATTGATCAAAAGTGTCATTAAAGACATTTATAACGTGATAAAATGTGTATTTGACTTAAATTCTGTTCTTTATAATTTTCTTATCAAAGAATCCTGAAAAAGGGTATAACAACATTAAGAAGCACTTGGTTTTCAACACTGATAATAATAAACGTTTCTTAAGCAGCAAATCAGAATGATTTCTGAAAGATCATGTGACACTGAAGACTGGAGTAATGGCTGCTGATAATTCAGCTTTGCCATCACAGTAATAAATTATATTTCAAATGCATTCAAACTGAAAACAGTCATTTTAAATTGTAATAATGTTTTTTTTTCCTTGGTGAGCAGAAGAGAACTTAAAAAAAAATCTTAGCGACCCCAAACTTTTGAACAGTAGTGTAAGTGTCAGGGTTTTACTGGTGCTGTACTTGAATATTTTATATATCACTGTATTGTCTTCCAGTTAAAAAAATGGGTTTCTTAAACCGCTTTCCACATGAGACTTGATTTAAGGCTCCTGTCTTTCACATTTGCTGGCTGTTTAAAAGTCAAAGACAAACGATTCTATCCCGCTTTCCCTGAGAAATCACATCGATTTTGTACTTCTAAAATGGTATTTACTCTAAGGCTGGTGCTCCTTCCTCGTCCGATTGGTTGGTCTCATCTTCTGAGGGGTCACTGAGAAGATCACAAGGCAGGATTGCAGAGGAATCAGCGATCTCAAGCACAGGAGCAATGCTGGGTCTACGACTCCCAGCTCCGTTCTCTGTGGGCAGGGCCAGTTTACTGCTGTCAGGCGGGGGATCTGGGTTCTGCAGGTCAATGGCCACAGTTCCTGTGAATGCAAAACAAATGAGCCATGAGAGTTGAGCTTTTCCTCTTTGGGCGAGCTTTGGGAAAGTGTGGTGTGAGGAAATTGATGCGTCCACCGATAAAACGATCTAAAAACTGTTGTCTGATCTGAAATGTCAATTGCTTTTGTGCTATTTTCAGTGCAACGAAAGCGGCCAAAGAAATACTGCGTTATGAACATCAATTTTTGATGACTCAGAATTTAGGTCAATTCCAGTTCGTTTCCATTAGCACAATGAATAAAATGAAAAATCTTGAGTGAGTTACTAGGAAAATTAGCCTACGCATACAGTAGATGGTATAAATAATTAATTACAGCACAAATTTCTTAAACGCGCTGAAGTTGACCTCAACCCTGATTTATTGTTTTTTATGAATGAAGACTGATTTGCACATTTCAAATCAGTGCTTTGCAACCAAAATCTTTAAGCACCGTGAGGTTTAATTTAAAAATGTTCTGAAGGGAAATGTTGCTGTTATGCAGAAAATTGTTCCTTTGCAAAATGTTAAGAGCAGTTGTGAAAACAAATCAGTGAAGAAACATAATTAACTAATTCCTTATATATAAATGATTGCAGTAGAGAGTAGGCCAGGGATATTTTATACATGCAAAAGCAGTTTCCAAGCCCAATCGAGGGGAAAAAGAAACTTCATTTTCAAGGTAAAAAGCTTGCAGGACAAAAGCCTTGAGCTTTTGAGTTCCTCAAAGTAACAGGAATGAACAGGAGAGAGAGGTTTCTGTAAATGTTAACATTTACACAGACATCCACTAATGATGTCTTATGATTTAACTGTGTCTCATGCTCAGACTTACCATATGAAGTAGACTGATCAACTTCAACAAAAGAAAAACAATGAAAGAAAGTATATTTTATCATGAGCATGACTTGAAACTTCTATATTTTGATCAATTCACCCTGACAATGTTGTTTCTGAATGTTACTCTCATACCATTAACTGGCATATGGCATCCATTTGGACACTAACCACTGATGTAAACTAATTAAAACTTCATTTGTTTAGGCTGTTATATAACAATAGCAACACCCCTAAAGTTTAAATCAGTCATTATTTTCGGATTTCCGCTTGGTGCTGCTAGTGGCACAGAAATTACACAGTGCAGCTTTCAAGAAACTCATTAGGATGATGATTAAAAGTTTGAAGGTTTCTGTTTCATCACTTCGTCAGGTAGACACTATCTGTTCCCTCACCCATGCTTGCGATGATGCTCTGCACCGGGAGACGAGAGGGGGCGTCATACACGCCGGTGGCCGATAGCCCTTTGCTGTGCTTCTCCTCCTCTTTGAAGATGAAGGCAGAGTTCTCCTCTTTAGTGATGTTGATGTAGTAGCAGGTGTCTGTGGCAGACATGATGTGGCGAGGGCCGGGGTTCAGAAGTATGCTCTTATTTTCTTCTCTCTTTGTGCCGATTAGGCAGACGCCATACCTAAGAGAGAAGATTTTGCGTGTTTAACTTGGTGTTTAAGAGAGAAAAGTGCAGTTTCCAATGCTAACAGGATCTACACCCTGAAACTGCTTTGAGGATCTTGAATTCAATATATTCATCTTTGTCATTCTGTAGAGTACAAGTGAAATGCATTTAATAATATATCATGTTAATAAAAACATTATGATGTAAATTAAGTACACATGGTAATAAAGAGCAAATGACCATTATAATGTAAATTAGATTAAGTCATAATAGGCTGAGCAAAGTGGCCAATAGAGTGTGAATTACCTGATATATACACTTCTGTTTAAAAGTATGGGGTCAGTAAATTTCTTTTTAAGACATTAACACTTCTATTATGCAAGGATGGATTAAATTGATCAAAAGCGACAGTAAAGCCTTTTACATTTTAACAAAAGATTTGTATTTCCACTAAATGCTGTTCTTTTGAATTTTCTATTTAAAGTATTCTGGGGGAAAGTATCAGTTTCCACAAAAACATTACAAAACAACAGTTTTTTTAACATTGATAATAAGAAATGTTTTCATTATGATTTCACTAGAAGGATCATGTCACACCTTTAGACTGGAATTATGATGCTGCAAATTCAGCTTAGCGTCACAGGAATAAATAAATTTCAAAATACATAAAAAATAGACAATATTTTACAATATTACAGTTTGTACTGTATTATCAAATAAATTCAGCCTTGGTCAGAATAAGAGGGAAAAAAACATTCAAATATCTTACCCACCCCAAACATTTAAACAGTAGTGTATACAGGGAATGTGATTTAAAATTACAATTAAAAAGTGTGTCAAATTAAAACAGTGGTGTGCAAAGTGGCAACAGTAATACAAATCAAGAAAATGTGCAAAATACCAGCATGCTCAGTCAGCTGACAGCAGGGGCTTTTTTTAGGCGGGTTTATAAATGAATCACTTCACATGCATCCCAATAGTAAATTGTGACTCTGGACCACAAAACCTTAAGTCTTAAGTTGCTGGGGTATATTTGTAGCAATAGCCCAAAAATATATAGTGTGGGTCAAAATTATCAATTTTTCTTTTATGCCAAAAATCATTAGGATATTAAGTAAAGATCATGTTCCATGAAGCCTTTTTGTAAATTTCTTACCGTAAATACAGCAAAACTTGATTTTTGATTAGTATGCATTGCTAAGAACTTCATTTGGACAATTTTATAGGCAATTGTTTTTGCACCCTTTTTTTTGCATTTTTTATATTGTTTTAGCACCCTCAGATTCCAGATTTTCAAATAGTTGTATCTCGGTCAAATATTGTCCTATCCTAACAAACAATACATCAACAGTGAAAAATGTACACTTACGACTGGTTTTGTGGTCCAGGGTCACAATTGTGCAGCTCAAAGTAAATGTTCCAAAATCACTCACTTTTTATGTGCATGGAAGGAGGCGTAAGTAAAACTCTTCCCGTCATATTCGCCAAAAAACTTGCTATCCATCAGACGAATGTGGTAAACTTCATTCCCAGAGCAACGGCCATATGTCCTCTGCCACTGTTCTGGAGACGTCTGTCCCTCCCTGAAACCCCAAGCAGACAGGTCAAACACAAGCACAAAAATCACACTCCAAACCTTGTTTCAACAAATGTGTTATTACTGTTATTGTGGGATTATTTGAGTTTTCTTTATAAAAAAATCTCAGCGAGTTCAGGTGAATGCATTGTTAGTCTTCCTCTGGGAAATTATCCCAGGAAGCTTAATGGCATTGATCGGCTCTCCTCACAAATCTGCCCTGAGCAATTATTTGTGACACTAGTAATTGTTAAGGATCACAGAATTGCAAAGGTCACGTAGGTGCCATCATTCATTATTAAATCCTTCAATAAAATAAACAGCATTAGAGAAAGCACTTCTCTTTGATCAGTGTCAGGGAAAAAGGAAAGACATCAGTACTCACTGTCCACGAGACGTGTGCACCAGGAGTGTGACCAGTGTAGAAGTGGCTGGACACACACAGTTGAGGGCCAGCATGGCATACTTGAACTCCTCCTCACACACCACATGATCTAACAAACAAAACATACCGACACATCATTTGTGTGAGGATTTAATGTAATATAATCATGCACTGGTTGCTATGACTATGGTCAAATATTAATTTCATACTTATCAAATCGCCCTGGATCACAACAGTAAATGAACAGATATTAAATATAGATGTTCCCTTAAAAAGGAATGAATTTCAACGAAACAGCTCTCAAATGACAAAGCACCAGGCACAGATGGACTCACTGCTGAATACTATTAACACTTCAACGACACCGGTCACTCTTGTGAAATTTGGAGACACTCTGAATCTAAAAACACTTTAGTTTCACCACACAAGTGAACTGCCCTAATCTCAGTACTTAAAAAACTAAAATAAATCCAACGTTACCACTCCAAGGCCGTATCTATCAAGCCTCTAAAAATTACTCTCAAGAACACTGCTAAGAATTAACTTAAGTGAATTCAAAATTAAATGCTCAAAGCTGTGCTTAAAAGTTAGCTATCAATCATCTCAGTCATAATTTAAGCGAAGTGTAGGACTAAAACTTAAGTGTCAGTCTTAGAGATGATTCACGACACTTTGCTGTGCCACAAACTGGATTTTGGATGACGACATACGCATGGACCAATCACTGAATGGATTTCCTTAATTAAGAATGTTCTCAGATAAATTCAAATTGAATGGTTAAATTCCTAATAGAGTTTACATTCAACACACATTTGACAATAAACTATTTTCAAGAGAATAGATTATGGCAAGAAAACGAAGCGTCATCACAACTCAATTTAGGGTGCCGATAGACGATATTATAGTGTATCGACTAGTCAAAGATATCGCCTGTTGCTGATGTCTTTGATCACAGCTAGAAGATTATTATTATTATCCGTCAAAAATAGACTAGGTGCCTATCTTTGCAGCGCAGAGAGCCGCTTCAGAAACTTGCCACGGCGCAGCGGATCAGCTCCGGTGGCCGTGGATCTGTAACGCGCCGCAGACACAGTGTAAATAAGGGGTAAGAGATTTATTAATCATAAAGTGTAGATCACATAATACTCGTGCCAGACTGAAGTCAGTTATGATGTTCTTTGGTAATATAAATGTTCTTTGCTCGTTTTGAATAACTGAGGAAATGTAACTGTTTGATTAAGTGTTCGTCGCCAAACATTTCATGAACATTCTTCCTCTGAATCCTCTCCTGAAAGATTCGCGCAGCACATGTCTCTGTCTCCTCAGCGGCACCACAAGCCCCTGCTGGCAACTCCTAACCACTTGAGAGACCTCTCCAGCTGTCTTAAATAACTGGAAGAGTAAGAGTGATTCTTAGCTTTAAAGATTCGGTCATCTTATTCATTCAGATCAAAGTGGTTTCATTACAAGCAGACACTTGATATAATACTGCTTTTACAGAACCCAACAAGATCATTTTATAGCATATTCAACATGTAACAAATAGTTGAAAGATCTTAATATCACAACCCTTTTTCACAATAAAACCACACAATCACACTGTACTGATAATCAAGCCTGCTGCTATATTGCCATGGATGACTCTTATCTGAACATGTGGATCAAGAATATAATTCTGTGCTACACACAAAAACGAGAAACTAAACAAGAATCTGGCATTAAAACGTTTAATATGCCAGTGGAGTTAAAGCTGTTTATTTTAAATCTCTTTTCTTTATTATTTCCCTTTCTCAAGGTGTTTGAATTACAACTTGCTTTTAGAGCACTGCACACGCAAAGGGGCATATTATTCCCTCTTAATACTACACTTCGTCTGCTAAATGAACACATGTAAATGCAAATGCAGTGACCCAAGAGGTAGAGGCCATGCTAGACATACAAAACGGCTGCTCATAACCATGAAACATTTCAAAGAGGGTGTAGAACTTGGGAGACAGAGGGTGTAGAATCCAGATGGATCTATATTACAATTACAGGACGCACGCACGCACACACACACACACACACACACACACACACACACACACACACACACACACACACACACACACACACACACACACACACACACACACACACACACACACACACACACACACACACACACACACACACACACACACACACACACACACACACACACACACACACACACACACACACACACACACACACACACACACACACACACACACACACACACACACACACACACACACACATATTTTTGTTGACTTACTGTTGTATTAATAGTAATGGACTATATAAATTACATACATTTTGGATATTTTTTGTAAATTAAAACTACATCATGTCTGTTAAAATTTGAATATGATTTATGAAGGGCAGATGAATATTTACTGAAAAATGACTAACCTGCAAATTTGACATGGAATTTGTTCTCAGGTTTGAGAATCTGGACATATAGAGGACAGTTGGGAGCAAAGTCCTTCACAGCCCACGCTCGCAGAATGGTTTGATGATCCTGTAAGATCAGACATCATTCTTACAATATGATATGCACACTTCATTTTGCCATTAAATACAGTTTTAGTGAGAAAATCACTCACTGTATTCGTGAAGGGAATCACAGGTACAAAAAAACTAATTGATAGTCATTCTGAAATACATGCAATAAGTGTCAATAATAACTTTTAGAACTGCAACTAACAACTACTTTGACAATCAGGTTATCTGGTTAAACAAAATCCTTTGAAATGGTCAGGCCTACAATATAAAGTGATAAAACATCACAGTCATCATAGTTTAAAAAAATGAAAACAAAATGAAGTATAATATTATCCAAGTATGAATAATATTACAATATATGTTTCAAATTTCCCATTAGCTTTAAGTTACTGTTCATTTAAAAAATATAATGAATTGCATTCCATACTACAGTTTCTATTATGGTTAATTAGTTAATAAAGTAAATTTGATGTGTATCAGTAAAAACTGTTCTGATCAAAATAATTAGGTTTCTTGTTTTTGCTGCACTCCATTTGATTTATTTAAAAAAGTTTCCGTGCTTGGGAAAACGTGTTTTATATTCATCCGCTGCAGCTCACATTTAAAAAATGTGTGCTTTTTTAATAGAAATTAGATTTATTTTTATTAATTTGAAGTGGCTTCACTGATAAAAAATTCTCTATACACAGCTCAAAGACCCGACTAATCGATAATGAGATAGGATTTAAGGTTATGTTCCTTCTCGGTTATTTACCGAGTAGCTGTTGCAGCCCTAATAACTTTTACTTTTGGCAAGAAACTATATATGAGGCTATATTTACAGCTGCGGTGCGGTCCACTTCATTTCTGCTGCTGAGGATGAAGCACGCCTCTGCATCGTCCATCCTGCAGGACACAGAACATCATTACACAGCAGTGCCACTCAGATGTAAGGCCTGCACGTAGGGCTGTCGCGGTGAAGGAATTTCCCTTGCGGTAATTTTGAGTGGCTCAAAAGTGCGGTATGCGGTATTATTGCCATATATATAATATCTGTGTGTGTATGTGTTACGATGTAAGGAATTCAGAAACCGAAACTAAAATCACGTTGAAACAGGAAGTGAAGTAAACAGAAGATAATGACAAAATAATGGTCCACACGAGACTTTTTCTGTTGATATTTCACCTGCGTGTTCTAGACGGGCTGTCAGTCAGTGCAGTTTCATTGTTTCAAAGTGGCGTCAAGAGACTGTCTTTGAGTGAGTCTTTAACCGTTCATTCAACTACACATTCAAAAACGCTGATTCATTCAAAGAAATATGTAATGAAACACGCTGTTGAAATCATTTTAACTTTGAAGCGCCACTTTTAAAGGCTCAGCTGACCAGCAGAGCGTCGATGCTAAGACAGATTTCGCTTTCTTTGGACACGGCAACCTATTTTCACAAATATACATGCCTCAGCCTGAAGGACAGACAGGTAATCGCACGAGATCAGTCCATCTCTCTCATTCGCTGTCTGTTTAGGCTTGTTAAGTGCAAATCTACTGAGCCTCTGTACAAATCAACATGGTACACATTATGCTATCATTACTAACTTATTTAATATTCAGTACACATGCACGAAGTGTAAAACGAGAAGGGCATAACCTTATGAAAAAAGAAAACATGGAAATATCGCGGTTGCTGCGGTTGTTGCATTCCTCGGTATGCTCGTCAATAGCGTGGTATTGCGATATTGCGGTTATCGTGACAGCCCTACCTGCACGTGTGTATATGCATTAATGTGCTGATAGCTAATTATTGCCATGCTTCTCACAGTCAGTACTGAGGGTCAATTTCACGGTGTACGACATCCAGCAAAACACTATCGATTTAAGATGTTTCTTCTCATTGAAAAAGCTGCCATTCATTTTCTGCTGGTTTTCACACTCTTAATGTTTTCTGGATATGTTCCAGGTTCCTGTTAAACTCCACCAACAGTATCTGTGACATGCTGTCAATTACCACAGTAAATAAGTTTTGACTCTACCCTCAGTTTGTAAAAACAAGCAAAAATTGAGTGTAATGCTTTTACAATGGAAGCCTTTGGTGTATGATACTGCAATAGGATAAATGTCACAAAATACACACTGCATCTTTAAAAAACAGCCACAAGACCGTGGTAAACCCAGCATCACAAACACTATCTATCCTTTCTGTGACTGTAAACAGACCCGACCATTTACATTTGCAAATCCACATTATGGAATAACTGTCTCTAAATCTCTAAAGTCATTAAAAATACAAAAGCACACATTCTCATAGTGTGCAAATACAGCGTATTTGTGCGTTAAATTACAGATAAAAAATGACCTGTATTTATTTGTTGAATGTACAGTATTGTGCACATACTAAAATATTTATTTGTGTAGTTTCATGTGTGAGATGCAGGGAAATTATATAATGACCCTTTTTTTACCAGCTGGTGTAGTTACAGCGTCTAGCAGCAGGGGCAAACTGAATCATACTAACCAGCTAAACAACAACTTTTTGGTGACAAGTGCCCTGTGCTGAAATGGCACAATTCATGACACTTTAATAGATGTGCTAAAATAATACGAGCTGCAGTGCACAATTCTGCATTTAAACCCTGAAAAATGCCTGTTCGCATACATTTACAATGACACTGAATTACTGCAGATAACAAATCAACATAATGTCGCAGTTGCTTTCGATAGAGCCTGTTTTAAACCCAAAAATGTGATCCTTAAAATCTTTAAAATGTGAGAAATAACTAGTGAGGTAACATTATTTTAAGGACCAATTCTCAGTATTAACTAGTTGCTTTTTAGCATGCATGTTACTAGCATGTGGCTGTTTACAAGTACCTATAAAACACATATTAATGCCTTATTCTGCAAGACCATATTTCAGATCCATTAATCCTACCCCATACCCACGCTTAACAATACCTTACTAACTATTAATAAGCAGCAAATTAAGAGTTTGTTCACAGAAAACTCTTAGTTAACTGTGAATATGTGTTCCCTATTCTAAAGTGTTACCAAAAGTAAAGTGCTCACAACATGCATAATTCATCCAGTAATATCCAGCAGCAATGAACACATCTTAATAATTAGAAAAAAAAAAATTCCCACTCAGAGACTTTTAACAACATAAAGTCATTTAAATTCCAACCTTCCCATTACAATACACAGATTACACGTCTGGCCAGAAAACCGACTGAGTTTTATGAGAAATTCATGCACTAGAATATGAAGTGGGCATATTGAGACACATTCGCTGTATTTATAATGAAGGAATATAGTAGGATTTTAAGTGAAGTTACATTGCAGGAAGAAGCACATATGTTATCCTTACATTTCAGGGCTGCTTTAATAAGGAACAGATGGGCTTGAGACTGGTGTCAGGTTTGGCTCTGGCAGTGGAGCTTGCAGGTTGACTCTTCAAATTTCCTCACAGACTAATTTAGATCTTTTTTTGGGAGTCTGTCCAAAGCTTCCATTTGGAAACAGTTCATCAGTAAGCCTGTGCAAGTTTAAATTATAGAAATGCCACATTGATGTACTTGTACATCACTGTGAAAAAGTGACTTGTGACTGAAGTTTACTAACAGCTCTTTCACTCTCAGACTCTAAAAAGCCAGAAACACACGTTGTCTTTCACAGACAATAATGTGATTATGTTAATTTAATTAGTTAAACTGCTTAAGCCAAACCTTAAAGGTGAAGCATTGCTGTGCACTTTATAGTGAGCCATAAATCATCCAACACATTTGCTGCTTTAAGTACCGCTCTTGCAAGATGTACTATTGATGTCTACACTTCATAGACATTGAAGTCACCTTACTCAATATAAAAACAGTTCAGTTATAAAGAACTGCACTCCATATCTTCTGTCCTTAAATGTCGTTTTGGTGAATGTACTGTAACTCTTAATACACTGTTGAAAGCACAAGAGCTCTCGCTGACAGGCTACATGGAAAATGAAAGTCTCTGACAATATTAATCTCATTCCGAGGTCAATTCTCAAATGTTCTCAGTAATCTAGAGATAGTATAAATGTATTCAAAAATGACTTGATGAAATCACTTGCAGTAACACATAAATTTGCTGATCCATTGGACTGATGTCTGTATCAGTCTAATGGCTCTCTCATAGACTCAAACACGGAGTCAAAACCTCAATTCATACTGCAGGGTGACTCTGATTCTGTAAAAATATAACTCTAGGTCCATTTTTAAAGGTGAATTCAGTGGCAGGTTCTGGCTCACTTAGTGACCTAAGTGAGATAAGGCATAACCAAAAGAAAAAATCAACCTTTTAACTAGTGGTTTATATATATATATATATATATAAATAGTTGTTTTTTTAGTGTGAAAGAGGAAATTGTTTGACATCCATTTTCTCATTAATAACAATAATAGTGCAACTTCATATTTAAAGATACAAATAATTTTTTGCATTTAAATCTAATTCGTTTAAAAATCTGTGTTGGCATGTCAATGAACATGACACGTCTATAAACGTCTATCCAAAATTGTAGTAGTTTTATTTCCGAGTGCTTTAATTTTCCTACTTTAATCACGCTCAAAATACATCTACATATAATAAAAGGGACCTTTTAGAAAACAACCAAAATGTTTAAACTTACTTGGCTCTCATCAGGTCTTGATCCTTCAATGCAGAGCCTTGGAGGTAGATGACCCGTTGAGACCACAACGGGATCTGCAGTATACGTCGCACCTGGATGTCCATCTCAGAGGGACAGAGTATCACCACATAATAATCCTACAAGACATTTGAGAATGAATGATACTACCATCACATACTGAGCTAGATTATAATACAGATTACTGGAATACACAGTGCAAAAATAAACACTTGCATATATGGGATTATGTATGTACCTGTAGTCTCGGGTGGGCATAGAACTCGTTGAGGAAATCCATGAGCAGGTCTATTTTGAGTGAAGTGACGCAGAGAACCACATGCTTCTCTGTCTGAGCACGATGTCTGCTGTAGTTTCCACCTGACTTCTGCCTCTCCATCCAAAGATACGCCAACTCTTCAAACTGGTGTCGAAATGAGAGACAGCAAGTACATTCTGTGTAAATGCAGTAGATGATTAAAGCAGAAATAAGTGGAATGGTTAATAATATAGTCATATTGGACCTCCCTTCATTAAGCTGTGTACATTTAATCATGGCAGGGTATTAAAGGAATAGTTCACACAAAAATGAAACTCACCCTCAGACAATTTAAGATGTAGATGAGTTTGTTTCTCCATCAGATTTGGAGAAATTTAGCATCACACTACATGCTCACTAATGGATCCTCTACAGTGAATGGGTGCCGTCAGAATGAGAGCCCAAACATTAATAAAAACATCAAAATAATCCATGCGATACCAGTCCAGCAGTTAACATCTTGTGAAATTTTTGTTTTTAGGAAACAAATCCATCATTAAGATGGTTTAAATCTGAACTGTATTTTCTGACTTTTTTCACTTGTAAATTGTGCTTGATATGTGCATATTTCTCTCCTGATTCAAGTAAGATGACGTTCACTAGAGAATACAACACTATGGATTGGCAATGGTTCAAGGTTTAAAACATCTTAATGGATTTCTTTATTACAAACATGCAGCATCTCACTTCACAAGATGTTAATAGTTTGTTTTTATCAGCTGTTTGGACTCTCATCCTGACGGCACCTATTCATTGTCACCTATTCATTCAAATCTGTTCCAACAAAGACAAAAATTAATCTACATCTTGGATGACCTGAAGGTGAGTGAATTTTCAGGAAATGTTTATTTTTGGGTGAACTATACTTTTAATACTGAAGGCTAGTGATTGTGCTGTTTGTGGTCGTATCACCTGTAATGGCAGCACCACCAGAGCCACACAGATCATGATGACCACGAGTAGCTGAGAGGGCCAGATTCTAGGTGTGACGTCTCCATAACCAACAGTCGAGAAGGTGACAATGCAGAAATATAAAGCGTCGAAAAGGGTGAGACTCTTCCCCGCCCGCTCGAGGTGCTGAATCCCACAAGCCCTATGGAGTATTAAAAAAACTTGAGGAAACCATTTTGAAAATAAAGATTTTATCTAATAAATGTAGCATCATGGTAATGTTATAGTTTTATTAGAAATACATTTCAAGGCTCTTTCCATGAATAGGATTCAGTAGAGCTGCTCAGTCATGATGGCAATTTGTAGGCTTGCCCAGAAGGCCATTTCACCATCGGCTCCCTCGGGAATTTCAAATGGGGTTTTAAAATAGCGGTTTTCGATTTTGAGTAAAATAAGGTCTGTGGTTAGTTATTTCAAGACTTTCCCATTTTAGTCTACAACATACTGTATTACATGTGATGTCTAAAATGGGAATTTTAAAACCACTGTGTGGTTCACATTATAACATCAATTTAAATTATAATGTAAATACATAAGGACTGTAACAGCTGTGTGATTTATCACACTCTGTGGTAGTTGTAGCCCATAAGTAAGAACTTTATTCAGACAGGTCCAAATATATTCATAAAAGTCTATCAGATACATATGCAAATATATGCTGATGAAAAATAAAACAAGTGGGCTAATAATTAGTGTAGCTTGACTTCCTGAGGATAATACAATTACAATTATGCACCTTCTGTTACTGACACTTTGCTGAAAACAACATAATGTGACTTTAAGGAGTTTCAATTGTTTCATTTAAATAATTAATGCTTCCAAATATTTATAGGTCAACAGTTGGGTTCCCAAACTCAGAATATCATGTACATCCTCCAGAGAGAAACTTTTTTTTTACAACTAAAGTATTTACTGCTTAAGACAGATTTAAAAAAAAAATACAGCAAACATTTTTTTTATAATTGTATAACAATCTAAAATTTCTGTTCTATTTGAAAATATTTAAAAATGTAATTTATTCTTAAGATAAAGGCTATTTTTTTTTCTTCATGTGCTACGTGACGTAGTTTGTTTCTTTGTCTTTTTCTTAGATTTTCAAAGACTTTATTGCTTTGAAACAAAGTTTGTAATACGATTCATGTCAGAGCTGGGTGGTTCAGTTTATGGCTTACAGCTCCTTACTAAGGATTTATTTTTCAATCCCTACAGATAAAATTAATGGGGAAATATTTCCAGAACCCAGACTGCTGTAAAAAATTGAGTCGTGACTGCTGTACTCTATTTACAACTCTGTTTCATAATTTCAGTAGTGTCTTGTTTTGACACTGCAGGGGTAAAACATATTTTGGGATGATTTGATGTGCATTACTGATCAGGGCAGTTCATTCATCTGAGTGTGACTGTTTCAGATTTGCTGCATTAGATACAGAGCTGTAAAAGGCTGAAGCCCCATCAGGGCTGTAAGAGATCAAAGAGCTTTACCCAGTAAAGACCAGACAGAGCAATGTACAGATCAGAACGAGGACCTGGTTGAACATGGCAGAGTGTGTGCGCTGAATGGCACGATGGAGATCATTCTAGAAAAGAACAGAGATAGGTGAAAGAGATCTCATCCCTTAGAGAATAAGCCAAGACAAGTTACAAGTACAAGAATAAAACACATATTGCAGGCAACGTGAGATAACTGTAAAAGCCCTGTTCTAAAAGAAATACTGCCCATTTAAGTGCCTGCTTTAAAGAGAACTTAATAACCTTCATTGTCTTTCATTCATTGTACAATGAAGGTCTAGTTCTCCTCAAATAACCAATTCTTCAATTTTGATGAACATAATAGATTTGTAAGAAGAAAAGAAAGAAAACACTCTTTAATAACTGTACTGCTCAATTATATATGAGATACACATGTACAGCATGTTAACTAAAATGTCATGCCCAAAAGATCAGGCCTTAAATGACTCCCTTTTCGTAATTTCCACCTTACAGGGAAAATGTATTTTAAGAAAACTTTGGGGGAAAATAGAGAAATATTTCTTCCATGTCACATTTTGGTTATGGTTAGTATTTATCTTCTACCATTATCTTTGCTTAAAGCATTTGTTAAAAGGACATTCCCCCTGCCAGGTTCTCTCTGGACATTTGACCCGACCATCTGGCAGGGAAGGGAACTCTGGCACCCTCTCAAAGTTTTGCTCATTGATGATGCATTTTCATTTGTCAAGTGCATAATGAAGTAAATCTTCCCAGCAAAGCAATATTATCAAACACCACCCATGTTATTCTGCTAAGACACCAACATGATTTCCCGTAGGTATGTGAAATGCACTGCAGAGCTGAAAAAATACTTACAATCATGTTCTCCAGCGCTGATTTGGCAAGCCAACAGTTAAGAAACACGGGAACAAATATGTTCCTCAGCGGAGGCCAAAAGATCTAGAAAAGAAAACACTCATAGAATGAAGGATGACTGTATCAGACATATTTCAATCTAGTATAAGAAAGTACAAACATTCAAACATTTATAACAGAAAGGCATAACTGTATTGTGTTCCACTCCATAGCTTTTACATCTGTAATGGCATTAGCATAAAGGAATTAAACATCCTATAATTTGCTCCCACTGAATGCAGGTCCAAAAATGGTTATTTGTTATTTGGCTAATTGTTACATTTCAGTAATAATCATTCCCTATCACAATTGGCTTTCAAATGTCAATGGCTACTCATATAATTAGCATCAATCACAACAATACTATCCCAACAGTTCTCAACAATTACTATCAACAATGATTGTTTGAGAGCATCCACTGGATATGTGCTTCTGTGTCCACCAGATATCTTCATAACTTACTGTAATTATGAATGGCACCGTATTGATCATCTCAATGATGAAGGAGATTTGGAAAATCTGCTCCCAAATGTTCCCCTAGAAATTAAATAAATGTTATACTGGAGAAACATACAAAAAGTACATTTAAGGCAAATTCATTGCACAAAAATAAATATATAAATAAATAAAAAAATCCTAATTCATATAATGTAAATATCTCAAATAATCTGTCCTAAATAGTGACATTGGAATTACTGCTTCCAAATTAGTCTGAAAATGGCATGTAGTTTGTACTAGTTTGTATGGAAGCCCGTTTCCACAACAGAATACCAAAAGAAAAAGTTATTTGTGACTTTTAATCTTGTAATTTTGAGATAAACTGATAAACATTCGGAGAAGTAAGAGTTGTGAGATAAATGTCACAATGACCTTTTCCATGGCTGAAACAAAAACAGAATTACCCGATGTAAACCTCAGAATTTGAGGGAAAAAAGTCAGAAAATTTGAGACGTAATCTCAATTCTGAGAAAATGTGAAAAATAATGGAATTCTGAAAACATTCAAAATTGCTATGACCTTTTTTGTTTATTTTGTGGTGCAAATAGGATTTGTGTGATGTGGTGATTTGCACAGATTAAAACAATTACAGACATGTTTTCTTATATCCACACTATTATGTGCAGAGACAACTACATTTTAATCTATTGGCTTCAGGAAAAAAGTACACTACAGCTCTTTGCATAGTGTAAGTGTGCAAATTGGGATACACCCTTTAATTACAACCAAGATTAAGCTCCCAGCAGCAGAAAATTCAGATTTATTCTTGTTAAATCAATAAAGAAACAGAAAACTATTTGGAGAAGTTTTTTTTCTTTCAAAAGTGAAGAACACTTCCCATTATAGGGGAACTAATGATACAAAGTGGCCATTAAGCGACCCAAGAGAAGCTGAAATAGTCAGATTTAATTGATCAGTGGTTAGAAAGCTCACAAGGGCAGAATAACAAAGACAATAATCTTACCTTGTAGCTGAGATACACCAAGAGCATTGCTTGCAAGAAGCTAATTAAGGCCACTGTCACCTGTGGTGCAGGAAACAAGATCATGATTTTTATTAGTGGAGTATAATGAGATTCAGTGCATAACTTGTAAAAATCCTATCATATTCTGAGTACTGTGTGAGAGTGATAAACAATTAGTTGTCATAAAGACATGTGAACAGTGATGTACACTCATGAAATAAAAAAGGTTATGTAATGCAAAACCCTCCTGGGGTCTCCCTCTATTGCTGTCTGGTTTAGTTCAGACAGCAAACAGGACAAAAGAAAATTGCATCTGACAGTCAGGACCACTGAGAGGATAATTGGTGCACTGTTTTTCATTGTTTATATCACTCTGTTTGTCTGTCTTGCAGACAGACTGTCAGTCTATCTATGCAGTAGGGGGTATTTTCATTAACTCTTTCTGCAGGTTAAATAATTTCGCCAGTTGATGGTAATAAAAGACCGTCTTGATGAGAGAAGCAATCAACTGATTTGTTTAAAGCACACTGATTTACAAAGGAACCAAACAAGTGACAAATTTTATGATTTTATAGTTTTGAATCATTCAGTCAGCTGCTTCATTCAAAATGAAACATGTGGCTATGTTTATGAGTGAGTCATTGGTTCATTCACTTAACTGATTTGTTCAAAGCACATTGATTTCTTGAGGAACCAAACAAGTGTCTGATTTTGTAGTCATTGATTCATTTCAGTTAACCAATTTGTTCAAAGCATACTGATTTATTCAGGAATGAAACGAGTTACTGTTTTTATAAATGTATCACTGAATCATTCGCTCAAACAGTGCATTGGAAAAACTGATTCAGTCAGGAATAAAAACACCTCTACAGTTGTTTTGGCTTAGTGGCCTAGAACAAATTTCTTTGGAGGACCAAAACCAGACAAAGTTATACGATTTTCAATATATTTGCTAAAATGTAACTTAAGCAATGTAACTATGGGATCAGATTCCCGCCTAAAGTATTGCAGTCACAGCAATATGATTTGCATGTGAATTTGATTTTGCATTATTGCGAAAGCGTTTTAAAATTTTTTGACACTTATTATTTTTCTTATTATTTTTCTATCCGTGACCATTTTTTGCTATTCTGAAAATTTTGCTTTCATTTTTAAATCTTGTGCAATATATTTTTACTTGCGTTTTTACATTTTGTTTTCACGTTTGTTATTTTTGTATCTGTGACTGCAATACTTTAGGCGGGAATCTGATCCCATATGTAACTTCTCGTTTACTAAAGTGTTGTATAAAAGCAATATTATACATGTAACTGTGCAGTGGTCTGAATTCCAGCAGGTTATTTATATTATTTCAGATATTTAAATATATTGACACCGAGCCAATCTGCAGACACCTCTTTAAAAACTTTTCATATTTCCATTTACTCTTCCTAGAGGTTTTTTCTTGTAATGGATATTGTATATTTAATCTATGAAAGTGGTTAGCTTAAAAAATTTTTTTTATAAAAAATACATTTTCCAATAAAACCAATAAAGCTTTTTTAGATTAAGATTCTTAACCATAAAAATAGAGATTTTTTTTAAGAAATAGTTTGTAAAAGGTTTTTTCCAGGAATCACACACACACACACACACACACACACACACACGCACGCACGCACGCACACCTCTACCTACCTGTATCGCCCATACAGGAACTCTTCTATTCACCCAAAATATTAACTCCCTTCAAAAATACATCACAAGAAACACAAACACATAAGAAAATTTGAGAAAATATTCAAAAACAAACACCCTAATTAGTTAATAAGTTTGATTTATGATCACATCATCTAATATGCAGACAGGTCTCACCAATTGATTTGTGTGGGGTCTGTGGTCAGGTTTGTTGCGTAGTTGCCACAGGTTTTACTGCAAAGAGCATCTGTGATGTTTGTGCAATGTTTCCTATAATCACGATAACAGGCAGTTAGTACATAACACACATAAAAGTGAAAGGCATCAGGATTGAAACACTGAGGGATCATGCCTGCTGGCTCTGACATAAACGATAGCATGAGATGGCCTCTCTCGTTTGATTACTGCTCATAGGGCACCCTCTCCTCTCCCAGCATGCCTGCACACAAGTGCACACTACTCTCTCTTTCTATCAGTATAATGATACACACACGCTGTCCCTGAATGGTTTTTGTGGCTGGTATTAAAAGCGATTATAATGGATACTTCAGAATGAGGAGTCTGGGCTCTTCCTGAGAGTCGGTCTCAAGTAATTTAAGCGGTGCTTTTGAGACCTAATGCATTTTGTTTCGGTGTGCGGCTGTTGTCATGCCACAGAAGAGTTGAAGTAAAATCATTATACAGCAGTTAGTTCAGGTCCTCTAAGACAGTGGTCTCCAACCTTTTTAAAAACCACGGACCGGTTATGGTTTGAAAACAATCTTGCAGACCAGGCGGGGTGGGGGTATGTGGATGGGGTTTTTAAAACAGGTCTATTCATTTATACTGTTATCAGCACATGTTGAAGTAGATTCATCTCTTGTCGTCTCTGAGAGAATATGCGCTGTTAATGCAGCGTTAGAAAACTTTTTTACTTTTACTTTCTGTATGACTGAAGTTAAGATGTTCACTGGCATAACTATTGCACAAAGTTTGCACGTTGCTTGTGTGATATTCATTGGCTCGCCTTCATAGTTTAAAACATAAAAATGTCCAGTATTGCGAAGTAATCGCTAACCCCCATGCATATGTAGCCTATCTTAAATGCAGGGATACATGAAAGAGGAATCAAATCGGTATGCCGTGCTGTCTGAAACACATCTCTATGATTGTGCGCGCTCCAGGGGAGTGCGAGTACTAGGGGTTGCACAGACTAATCGACAAACTAGTTGCTGCTCCTATAGAGGGCGCAATAGGGTAATAAATACACATTTACGCTCCGTTTCCAAACAGTTAAAATTGCAAACTAATTCATACTCTGAATGCACTCCACAAGACATGTGTGATTATATTACTGGATGCTCGAAATTGAATAGCAGAATGCACGTTTTAAACAGCTTATTGTACAGGTAAGTTAATCACGTTCTAATCTAATGCGCTGCTGCACTGTAACGCACACACATAGGCTACAGACAGTAGCGCGTACAATACATCACGCGCAGATCGCGCGCACAGAATCATTCAGCGCGAAAATGTAGTCAATGTAGTGTTCTGTGATTTCTCTGTAAAATAGCTTAGAAACTGAAAAGTTCAAGCATATATTTCTTAATAACTAAATCCCACAGCTTCACTACTAGTAGAGAGACGCTGCCAGGTAGAATTAATTCACACACGCAACCGCTCTCACTAATGCATCATTCATATGAATGTAATCTTTACTGTACTACTTATCTGTATCTGATTTAGAACGAGCAGGAATCTGTGAGAAATATAACGACCCAAAGACTAAAGAACTGATAAAAATAAGCTGTTATAGGTGCAATAGTCATGTGGGCAGCGCTGTGTCATATTTCATAGCTGTGCACAAGATGTTTGTCACAGCTCCAGACTTATTTGTTCATTAATGACGTCATCAGCGACTAGTCGACTTCGACTTGACTTTCATCACATAAAAGTCGACTTTAAAAAATCAGAAGTTGTTCAACCCCTAGCGAGTACAGCGCGCAATTAACGAGTTCGGTTTTGTTTCTTCTTCTTGTGGTTTTAAATAGCTTGAACGTGTAAATTGGCAAATTAATCTGCGAATCACATGCCGAACGGTGGGGTCTGGACCTGGTCCGTATATCACGGATCAACTGCGATCCGTTTAAGCCCTAATACTAGCCTATATGACAGATCAGAGCAATCTTTTATTGACTAATTTAACACTGAATTTGTCAAATTGCTACTCCATATCAATCGCATACAACGAAAATACAATTAGAATAATTAGAACAATCATTTATGCACAATAAATACCAGAGTATCATATCTATACACATTTCCCCAGAACGTTCTCGCGACCGGTGGTTGGGGACCTCTGTTCTAAGATGGCTGGACAAGCAACGTTTCAATACTGCTGATATTTTGCATGAAATGTTGCGAGAGGTATTGTTGTTCATATCATTCTGCTGTTGTGTGTTAATGTTCCAGACCAGAGTATGTGAGTAGAAGTGAAGTTGTGTGATTTTGTACAGAACAAGGAGCATTTTGTTCTCATTGCAGGATCTCACCAGTGAGGAAGAAACCCAAAGAGGAGCTGAAATGGATTGTTGTATAAAAGTAGTATCACACAAGCAAGAGTGCTGTTGTGTTATGATCTTTTGTGTTAAATGAAAGAAAAGATTACCATTCAAAAGTGTGGGTCATTAATTTTTTTAAAGAAATTAATACTTTATTCTCAAATGATGCATAAAAATTATCAAAAGTGACACTAAAAATATTTTTTATGTTACAGAAGATTTTTTTCAACAATTGTTTTCAAAATTGATAATAATGAAATATGCTACTTGAGCTGTAGATCAGCATGTTGGAATGGTTTCTGAAGGATCATTTGATGCTGAAATTCTGCAAATGGTGCTATAAAATTCAGCTTTGCAATTACAGGAATAAATTACATTATTAAATATAATAAAATAGAAAACGGTTGTTTAAAATTCTAATAATATTAGAAAATATTACTGTTTTTTTACTTAAAGAAATTAGGCATAAGGGACCTCTATCGAAAACAAAAACAAATCATACTAACCCCAAATTTTTGAATGGTAGTGTATATATGAAGATGAATAAATGACAGAATTTTCTTATTATATGTATCCCTTTAAATATCATGCTTGCTCACCGTGCACATGTGACCTGGTTAGTTGGATCATCTAGTGAGACTCTGATTATATAAAGGAGGCATGTTAACAACTTCAAGGAGAGGTTGAAGAGGCGTATTCTGAGACCTGCAATACAGTAAATTATGAAGTGGAGCTTCGTACCATAGAAACCCCATCTGGAAAATGTGTTATAAATAATTTAACAGTCTGGCAATCCTGCAAACTTACAGTACCATCATAAATAATCAGACAAACTGTTAAAAAGTCACCTTCGCTGTTATGATGATTTAGCCAGTAATAGGCCACATAAAAGGCAAAGATATGGAAGCACTGTACATGTGAATGTATAGTGATACGGAGATCCATAAAATCTTGAGTATTGTTTATGCTTGCAGTAATGGATTCTGTTTTGTTGGCTGTAAATGGCTCAAAAGATTTTACTTACTTGACCTTTGGTTTTTGATGAAAAAGAGCTTCAACCTCTCCTTGAATGTGTTTTCATTTACATAAAATTCCACCTGCACCCTGTGGAAAGGAAATAAAATGATGTTTTAATACAATATTTTAAAACCCACACATGCAGTGGTAGTAAATGTATGATATAGTTACGCCCAAAATATTTGGACACGTAATCAGTATCACACTTTATAATGATAATCACACATTTTTAAATGTCCATTTTTTTATATTCATTCTTCTATAACCCCCCCCCCCCCCCCAAAAAAAAAAACTATTAACAGCAGCATACAAAACTGTCCAGAGTGTAAATAACTTCTTTTAATCTCCAGATCCATCTTTAAGATGTACGAGAGCGTTTCAAATCTTTAGGACATCTGACAAGGAGCATTAGCAATGGTGGTGCTTCAGATGAACTCTCAGCAGACATCAGCCTCTCCCATCTATGCATGAATGTTTCACTAATACTATTTCAGTGTCTATAAGTTTGAATTTCTATATGTTATCATCATACTGCGGCAACATCCTTTATGATTCAAAATACAGCATCTTTGAATCTAGCCCAAACACACAAGACTGTAGCTTCATGAAATCTGCAGTGTCACCATCCACACAATGCTGTAAAATAATGATGAATCACATTGATGCTCATCATGCATGTCACTAATGAGATGCTTTTGAGTGAATCTCGGGAAGAACTCAAAATCAAAAGAAATTAATATTTGCATACAGAAAATAATTTCACAACAAAATTACTTTGTTGTAATGCTGCAATAAAAACTGAAACTATTTATTTTTATTTCCCTTTCAATATTTCACTCGTAATCCGCTCATTCCCATATCTCAGGGAACCGAGGTTACGATAGTAACAGAGTACGTTTTTATTTTTCACACACACACACACACACACACACACACACACACACACACACACACACACACACACACACACTTTTTGGACAAAATATAATATAGAAATTCCTTTGGTAAAACCCTTTTGCTTTTTCCATATAACCATCTTTGCTTCTAATTACTCCATTAATGCACATTTCTTATGATAACACATATTATGTCTTAAAGCTTGAATCATACATGATTTTTAAATTTTCAGTTGCACTTAAAAACAGAAATCACTGTGGTACACGTTCACTATGGGAATCATTATACTGAGTATGTTTGCTATTTGTGATGTCACAAGCATCATACTAATGGTAGGCTAGAGCTTCCAAAAGCCCTTTACATTTGTCGAGGGCATGACATGATGTATATTGCAGGCAATAATTGTGAGCACCATATCCAGCAGGGAAAGAGAGAGAGATATCCTCGAGATCCACTGTTGTTTCCTACTTCCCCTGCTCTGTCTCCATGGCAATGCCGTTAAAACCGGCTGTGGTGACACACATACGGTAGATGTTTACTGAGCTGAGGGCTGTTTTGTTGAAGAAAAAAAAGAAGTTTACAATCATAAAACAACGACCGGTGTAATGCATTAGAAAAAAACGACAACAAAAACAATACCAGCTTCTTGAAATAGTAGTACCAGACTGATTTTCGCATATACGCCTCGGAATCAACAGACACAAACTCACTCTCTCTCTCTCTCTCTCTCTCTCACCCACACACACACACACACACAAAACCTGTCCGCAAGTCTTCATTGTGCCAGAAATAATTGCTCTGCCTGACTGTCAAACTGTTTCTTACATTAGAAAAGACTGACATTATAATTGCAAGGAAATCCATAACTCTTCGTGCCAATATGGAACAATAGGGCTGGTCAGTAACAGCTGAACTGATAGCAATTTAGTCTTTGTGAAAATCTATATTCTTTTGATTTGAGCAGCCCAAAATATACCTTCAATCCACCCACATACACTAGCTCCCCAACAGACAGATACTGTGTTAGCTCTATTTATAGTGTGAGGAGCATAAATACTGAAGCCTCAGAGCCTGTGTACTCATGTCAGCCTACTTTACAGAGCATTCCAAGGGAAATAACACTAGAAGTTCGGATGGGGACATTCACATTGTTTTGTAAAGCAATATTTTCTTAGCATTGGAGTAAGAAAATCAAAACATTTATTTTGTAAGTTAAGAAATTAGGTATTACTGGTAACTGGTCTCTTCTTATCTGATATAGTTACACAATATGTTCAATTGCTCTATATTTTGTACTCAAATACTATATGAACTTAACTGAATTTGAACCCTATACAATACATAGCAAACAGAAAAGAGCATACCATGTGTGACTCCAGGAGTCAACAATTGATTCCCTAATATGAAACAAAATATATAACTACAGAAATAAGGGTTGCACTATATTTTACATTATGTTCACTTACATGTATTTACAGCACTGAGTAATATAAGGTAACTCCCAATGACACCCGAGTGACTTTGTACCTTTTTTTCTAAGAGTATAACATAGCATTTTGCATAAAGGAATAGATATCACACACACACACACACACACACACACACACACACACACACACTTACTGTAGCTCTCAAATCTCAGTTATACTTATGTATATTTGATTTTGCTGCATCAATGGTGCCTTGTGGGCAGTGTGCCGACATTCAACGGCATTGCGCTCTGGGCGTTCTGAGTTCGAGTCCCGGCTCGAGTACCTTTCCTGAGCCTGTCCCACGCTCTCTCCATCCCAATTTGCTTCTTGTCATTACTTTATTATCTTATCAAAATAAAATATATTTAAATAAAAAATAATTCTTAAAAAAATCATGGTTTACCAAGATACATCGTCTCTCAGAGAGAGTGTGAGTACTTTATGGGTTAAAATAGCTTGAATGTTTAAATTGGCATGACTTAAGTGATGTGCAAGTTACAATTCTGTCAACTGTCCAAAATGCATGCTAGTCTTGTATTACAGCACGCAGCAGAGCAAACTCAATGTGGATATTATGGATGTGAGGCCATTTGTGCATTTTGAGAGAGTGGAAGAAGACACGGTACCACTCAATCTCAATCACTCACACTATTTGTTAAATTTAAAATGACTGATCTGCTCTGATAATCTGATAAAGTTTTTTTCAGTTTGAATATCGTTAGCTCTAGTTGGATGGTCAAACAAACACATTTGTGTTCTTCTGAAGAAAGAAATTGTAATGAGTTTAGAATTGCCTCAAAATAAAAACAGATAGTAACAATATATTCAATATATATCATTAAATTATTTTTGGGCCTTAGCTTTCCAGAATCTTTTGTTCAGATTTTTTTTTGTGGACCTTTTTTCTTTTTATCTTAAATACTGACCTATATCAAATTACCTTGTCTGTAAAGTGTTACATTTAAAAATACAGATAATACCAAGTAACAGGTATTTCTAACATTTGTGCAGCTTAAATGTCAAAAGGAACTATTACAGAAAAAATACCATCACACTCATTCTGCACTGGACTCAAAGATGTTACTGACAAAGAGCAAGTCATGAGTCACGACTCGAAGAGTGGCATGACTTTTTAGAGGCTGGAGATGTGTTGTCTTACAAATGCACTCTAAAAGAGCCCCTATGCCTTCATTTGAACATCCTCCTATTTATGGGTCACAGAGCAACTTCACAACAGAAATTTCAATATACCAAAATTCAACAAACAAAACAACAAACAACAACCACATTTACATATTTTTTATTTGAGTCAGAAAGCCATTTGAGACAGGAAGCCTAAAACTAGATAATTTGATATATGCAGCCTGCATACTAACCACAATCAAGGCATGCACTTGCACAACATCCGCCAAACTCATAAGTTGTTTTACCAGGGCAGCAAGTCAGAGTCTGGCATGGGTGCTTTTCTACTGTGGTCTTGACTACGGCAATTCTTGGTATTTCACTGTCCTCACACTCAAATTGTGGAACCAACTTCCACTACAAGTTAACCTTTTTGCATAATTGTTTAGTTGAGAATCACATTAGATACATTGGGTATTTATAGTATGATAGGAGAATATGGAGCTCATACTCCAAAAGGAAAAAAAAGACCAATTATGTAATTCAGTCCTGGTATTAACTGTATATGGCCAGAAAGTAAGATGAAAATCGGATAGCTTTTAAATAAGTGAGATCTTTATAACAGTATGAACATTACGCACATAATGAACATAATTTCTAGTTGTCACTGTACATCTCTCAATAATATGTCTTGGTAAGATGATCTTTAAATAGTTTTCTGTTCAAAGCTCTGTAGTTTTAATTGTAGGGGTAAAACATAATGCAATGCAAACATGATTGAGATCTATATAAATGATCGTTTCACAGAAGCCTAATGTATAATATTTAATACTCCTAATTTAACAAAAAAAATGGATAATCAAGTAAACCTAAGTTACTAGGTATTCATCTTCATCACAAGCTGAAGGGAATTTTGAAATAAAATAAAAAAGTGGTGAAAAGTGGTCATCTTTGCAACTAACCTTAAAGGGGTCATGAACTGAGAAAACAAAATTATCTTGATTTTTTTTCCATATACATTCATGGCCAAAAATATCGGCACCATTGCAATTCTGTCAGAAAATGCAACCCTTCTCTCAGAAAATTGTTGCAGTTGCAAATGTTTTGGTAATCACGTTTATTTTTTTATTGCATTGGAACAACACAAAAAACAGAAGAAAAGTCAAATCTGATACAATTCCACACAGAACCCAAAAACATTCACTGGACAAAATTATTAACTTAATATTTGGTAGCACCCCCTTTGGGAAAAAAATAACTGAAATCAATCGCTTCCTGTAACCATGAATGAGTTTCTTACACCTCTCTACTGGAATTTTAGACCACTCTTCGTTTGCAAACTGCTCCAGGTCATTCAGATTTGAAGGATGCCTTCTCCCAACTGCTGTTTTGAGATCTCTCCACAGGTGTTCTATGTGATTCAGATCTGGACTCATTGCTGGCCATTTCAGAACTCACTTTTAGAAGTGTGTTTCGGGTCATTGTCCTGCTGGAAGACCCATGACCTCTGGTGGAGATGCAGCTTTCTGACACTGGCCACTACGTTGCGCCCCAACATTATTTGGTAATCATCAGATTTCATGATACCATTCACACAGTCAAGGCATCCAGTGCCAGAAGCAGCAAAGCAACCCCAAAACATCTTTGAACCTCCACCATGTTTGACTGTAGGGACTGTGTTCTTTTCTTTGAAGGCCTCATTTCTTTTTCTGTAAACAGTGCAATGTCCTTTACCAAAAAGCTCAAATTTTGTCTCATCTGTCCACAGTACGTTCTCCCAAAAGGATTGTTGTTTTGTCACATAAGTTTTGGCAAACTCCAGTCTTGCTTTTTTATGCCTTCGTGTCAGCAGTGGTGTCCTCCTGGGTCTCCTGACATAGCGTCCCTTTTCATTCAGATGGCAACGGATAGTGCGAGCTGACACAGTTGTACCCTGTGTCTGCAGATCAGCTAGAATTTGTTTGGAAGTTAATCGGGGTTCTTTATCCACCTTTCGAAAAATCCTTTGTTGTAATTTTTCATAAATTTTGCTCTTCATCCACGTCCAGGGAGGTTAGCTACAGTGCCATGAGCTGTAAACCTCTTGATAATATTGTGCACAGTGGACACAGGAACATTAAGATCTCTGGAGATGGACTTGTAACTCTTTACACTTCCTTCTTTTCTCCATGC
Organism: Ptychobarbus kaznakovi; assembly: GCA_027422405.1. Taxonomy (NCBI): domain Eukaryota; kingdom Metazoa; phylum Chordata; class Actinopteri; order Cypriniformes; family Cyprinidae; genus Ptychobarbus; species Ptychobarbus kaznakovi. The sequence goes on along the minus strand of CM049797.1, from coordinate 17,387,330 downwards.
TCCGTGTGACACACAACACAAAGGTTGAGTCAACTTTTCTCCATTTTAACTGGTTGCAAGTGTGATTACTATATTGCCCACACCTCTTACTTGCCACAGGTGTGTCTAAATACAAATTACAGGAGCATCACATGTTTGAAAAGCAATTATTTCTTACAATTTTGACAAAGTGTCAATAATTTTGTCCAGTCCATTTTTGAGTTCTGTGTGAAATTTGATCAAGTTAGACTTTTCTGCTCTGTTTTTTTGTGTTGTTGCAGTGCAAACAAAATCAATAAGCATGTGAATACCAAAACATTTGCAACTGGAACAATTTTCTGAAAGAAGTGTTGCATTTTCTGACAGAATTGCAAGGGTGCCGATATTTTTAGCCATGACTATAAGAGGTCATTGTACTAAAAAAACATCCTGCAGGTTTCAGAATTTTAAACTATTTTGTTAGTCTAAAAACAGCTTTTATTGAATCCAATCTGCCAAAACGACAGGCTGTGGAATGTGCCACTTTACGACGTAATAGTGTGGCTAAACACCACCTCCGCAGAAGATCATCAACGCCTGCTTCTACATCACTGCCTGTTTAGCCACTCCCACTGATTCGCACATGTAGTGTAAATCAGTGTTTCCCAACCCTGTTCCTGGAGGCACACCAACAGTGCACATTTTGGATGTCTCCCTTATCTGACCAATATATTTATTGTCCTGGAGTCTAATGAGCTGATGAGTTGATTCAGGTGTGTTTGATTAGGAAAAGTTGGAAAATGTGTAGTGTTGGTGTGCGTCCAGGAACAGGGTTGGGAAACACTGGTGTAAATAACTTGAGGCAAACGCAGGTCTACGCAGAAACCAAACGATAAAGATGGCTCAGAAGACAAGACGCTGTGCAGTGACAAGTTGTGGAAAAATTCTCTTTGCATTGCCTTCCTTCTGATCCCAACATTAGGAAAGAGTGGATGAACTTAATTAATAATAAAACTGGAACTTAATTAATAATAAAGTGTGTGTCAGTAAGAACTTGGTCCAAAGACGATGCTGTGCCGACTATATTGGACAGCAATACACAACATAACACAGAAGTGTGAGTAATTTTTTTTATTACATGATCACTATTGCTTCATATGTTATTACAGATCATTTGAAATGTAATCAGATAAAGCACAGCAGTGTCCATAGACAGTTCCATTATGGGCCTCTTGGCCTCCTCCCATCATGGCCTCCTAATCATCCCCATACACTGATTAGCTTCATCACTCTGTCTCCTTTCCACCAGTAAGCTGGTGTGTGGTGGGCGTTCTGGCGCACTATGGCTGCCGTCACATCATCCAGGTGGATGCTGCACATTGGTGGTGGACGAGGAGATCCCCCCCTTCTATGTAAAGCGCTTTGAGTACCCAGAAAAGCGCTATATAAATGTAAGGAATTATTATTATTATTATGAAAGGTGTAGGCTGTCAAACATACACACGTGTTAGCCAATCATAGCAGTGGACATTTACTTATCTTCTGCAATCCGTCAATTCAAATGGAGCATTCTGATGAGGAGGGTTAAAAACAGGACAGAAAATTGCATATTACTTCTAAATTCCCTAGTAAAAAATGTATATATTTAAAATACATTTATTTCATACTAAGTATAGTTAAAATCTATTAACATATATACTGACAGATAATGTGAAACTTACTGATATAAAAATTATAATTAAACTTTATTTGACGCACTACTTGTGCACAATGCACATTTCTTAATATTAAGTCTAAAATGTGTTTTAATGTCACTTTTGATGAGAACTGTATAATATCAGTCTTTAAATGCTAAATACTTAAAGTGTACCTGAAGTATACTTTCAATAGTTCCATTTTAGCACAATCCAATATACTAAGCATATCTTCAGCACTTCAGCACTACTTCTGCACAATTAAAGTGCATTAAGCACAAAATTAGTTGTTACAATTTAGCAGACTTTAAGCATACAAGTTTAGTATACTGAAAGTACAATTGCAGGGTATTTTATTAAGTACATAAATATGAAAATGTATTTGTAGTATACTTAGCATGAAATAAATGTATATCAAATACATTTAGGTATATTTATTTTTCACTAGGGTTATGATGTTTTTTGATGTAAAAACCTTGATAACATTATACGGGGACCTCAGAGAACAGAACAAAATAATAAAAATAAAGGCAGCTCATGACACCTTTAAAGCATGTGCATTTGTGAATATTTCACAGGATTTCAAAGGAGAGTATTTAAATGAATTATGCAAGGTTAATTACTAAGGTAGTAAATCAATTTACTGGGATTCGCACCATTATTTAATACCAAAAATGCATGTCTTAACACATGTTGTGTTGTTAGTAGATTACCCACAGCTGATCATCATCTCTGCTTTTTTGCGATCCTACTTTGCGCAGCTCTTGATTGCGATGGTTATTATGGAAATGAGCCAGCTGTGTCTGTTTTCTTTAATTTGCGTATTGTAGATCAGTTTTCCAACTGCTTTCCTTAGGAACTTTCCACTCCAATCGGCATTTTAATGTGATGATTGCAATCTTATGCTAATTTGCCCTGTTTTGTAAATGTGGCCCTAAGGCCTTTTACTTGCTAAAAAGCATAAACTATGAATAAGGATAACATTAAGCATCTAGAAGATTGTGTACAACAGTTTTTTTTCAGCAAAGTTTTGATAGTCTTGATAATGTAGAGAAATCTGTGTATCAAATATCATATAGTAGGCCTTAATTGAGTTAAATTAGAAATAACCTCTTTTATCAGTCTTGGACTAATCTTGTTTATTTTCCCTAGGTTTTATTGTGCAGGATATACAGTATCTCACAGAAGTGAGTACACCCCTCACATTTTTGTAAATATTTTATTATAACTTTTCATGTGACAACACTGAAGAAATTACACTTTGCTACAATGTAAAGTAGTGAGTGTACAGTTTGTATAACAGTGCAAATTTGCTGTCCCCTCAAAATAACTCAACACACAACCATTAAGGTCTAAACCACTGGCCACAAAAGTGAGTACACCCCTAAGTGGAAATGTCCAAATTGGGCCCAATTAGCCATCTTCTCTCCCCGGTGTCATGTGACTCGTTAGTTTTACAAGTTCTCAGGTGTAAATGGGGAGCAGGTGTGTTAAATTTGGTTTTAATCGCTCTCACTCTCTCATACTGGTCACTGGAAGTTCAACATGGCACCTCACGGCAAAGAACTCTCTGATGATCTGAAAAAAAGAATTGTTGCTCTACATAAAGATGGCGTAGGCTATAAGTAGATTGCCAAGACCCTGAAACTGAGCTGCAGCATGTTGGCCAAGACCATACAGTGGTTTAACAGGACAGGTTCCACTTAGAACAGGCCTCGCCATGGTCGACCAAAGAAGTTGAGTGCACGTGCTCAGCATCATATCCAGAGGTAATGTTTGGGAAATAGACGTATGAGTGCTGCCAGCATTGCTGCAGAGGTTGGGGGTAAGCCTGTCAGTGCTCAGACCATACGCCGCACACTGCATCAAATTGGTCTGCATGGCTGTCGTCCCAGAAGGAAGCCTCTTATAAAGATGATGCACAAGAAAGCCCGCAAACAGTTTGCTGAAGAAAAGCAGACTAAGGACATGGATTACTGGAACCATGTCCTGTGGTCTGATGAGACCAAGATAAACTTATTTGTTTCAGATGGTGTCAAGCGTGCGTGGCGGCAACCAGGTGAGGTGTACAAAGACAAGTGTGTCTTGCCTACAGTCAAGCATGGTGGTGGGAGTGTCATGGTCTGGGGCTGCATGAGTGCTGCCGGCACCGGGGGAGCTACAGTTCATTGAGGGAACCATGAATGCCAACATATACTGTGACATACTGAAGCAGAGCATGATCCCCTCCCTTCTGAGACTGGGCCGCAGGGCAGTATTGCAACATGATAATGACCCCAAACACACCTCCAAGATGACCACTGCCTTGCTAAAGAAGCTGAGGGTAAAGGCAATCTGTGGGGAATCCTCAAATGGAAGGTGGAGGAGCGCAAGGTCTCTAACATCCTCCAGCTCCGTGATGTTGTCATGTAGGATTGGAAGATGACTCCAGTGGCAACCTGTGAAGCTCTGGTGAAATCCATGCCCAAGAGGGTTAAGGCAGTGCAGAAAAATAATGGTGGCCACACAAAATATTGACACACTGGTCCCAATTTGGACATTTTCACTTAGGTGTGTACTCACTTTTGTGGCCAGCGATTTAAACATTATGGCTGTGTGTTGAGTTATTTTGAGGGGACAGCAAATTTACATTTGTTATACAGGCTGTACACTTACTTCTTTACATTGTAGCAAAGTGTAATTTCTTCAGTGTTGTCACATGAAAAGATATAATAAAATATTTACAAAAATGTGAGGGGTGTACTCACTTCTGTGAGATACTGTATTTATTATATATTATTTGTATGTTCTTTGTGTACAGGAAAGTTTTTATCAGCCTTTATAACAGCCTAATTTGTGTAGCTAAATAGATCACTCAGAAAAAGAGTCGACTAAATGTAAATGAGTCACGACTCTCCAGTCTAAACAGAAGTGACGACATCTAATAAGACAGATTTAACTAGCTACCGAAGGCTAGACATTACCACGCTTTCGCGCTGACTTACTGTGCATTGGTTGAATCCATACTGTACTCCTCTGTGTACCTGGACAGAGCAGACATGGGCGACACAGAAGGGGGGAGAGTTTTCAATAAAATACATGCAAATTATAAACATGCAAAAACATGCTGGAAAAATCTGGGTTGACCGCAGTCCTTGTGAAGAGCACTGCAAAAGAATATTTGACACACAGCTTTGTCATTGTGCTGTGACACATTGCATTTTTACAATGTGTTTAGCGTGTGACATTTGAAGTGCCATTTGAAAGCTTTGAGCGCTTATATGGATCCTCAGTCTGGCTACAAACCACAGGAGAATGGAGATTTCATAGCCCAAGGGTTGCTCTGTGTGGCCATTTAGTAGACACAACAATGGATGATCATGATAATGTGGACTGCATGGTGGTTAAATGATGACTGCGTTATAATAAGCAACTTGTATTGGTGTACAAGTATATTGCACCAAATATAAATGTGTACAACTGTCAAAAAGGAACAACTGTAAAGCAACATAAAATGCAAAACAATCTTATACTAAGCAAAGGAAATGTGCATTCCTGAAGGAATATGAACTGCATATTCTCATTTCTCACTGAATGTTATGGGCTAAATATTCTCTGTGAATGGATTGCATTAAATATTCCCTCTGTGTGGTGAGCAGTGCAGTATTTCAGCCCAACAACCACAGGGATGTGAAGGGTTCATCACGCTGTTACATCATCTCACTGACACAAACAATACAGTGTACATTTATGCATTTACATTTATGCATTTAGCAGACGCTTTTATCCAAAGCGACTTACAGTGCATTCAGTCTATACAGGTTTTTTTTTGTCAGTATGTGTTCCCTGGGAATCGAACCCACAACCTTTGTGCTGCTAACGCAATGCTCTAACCACGGAGCCACAGGAACAAGCGTAGCCCAAATTCCAAAAGACACAAGTTTTCTCATGGGACGGCATCTTCTGCATTAACTGTATACTTGTTAATAAAAAATTCAAGAACCTTTTATCCTATACTTAATGTCTTTATTATCTAACTACATGGTTAAATACATTGACATGAGATCAGTTATTCAATTACTGATTGTACTCTTCCTCATCACTGTATATTTTACTCAATAAGTCTATACAAATGTATTTGCTCAATTCCGGTAAAGGCTAGCCAGAAGTGCAGTAAGTGCTCTGCTGATATTATCAGTGTTATGTACTAGCCCTATAATGTATAAGTGCAAAAAGTTAAGAACATAAAATATATACCGAAACACCTTTTAGCACAATATTACTCTACATTTACAGTAAAAACTGGCAGCTGTGGTTGCTGGAACTTTAACTAAAAATATGGTAGCATTTATTTTTTTACTTTACTTGAACTTAAACTTGCAAGTAAAACCATATATTTTATTGACTGGTATAATGTAGAAAACTTACTGAAGAACTAAAATCTGTTTTGTACCTTTATAATATGTGACCCTGGACAACAAATATTGTCACAAGTAGCACGGGTATATTTGTAGCAATAGCCAACAATCATTGTATGGGTACAAATTACAGATTTTTATTTTATGCCAAAAATTACTAGGATATTAAGCAAATATCATGTTCCATTAAGATATTTTGTAAATTTCCTACCATAAATATATCTAATATATACCCTCAGATTCCAGATGTTCAAATAATTGTCTCTCTCAACCAAATATTGTCATATCCTCCTAACAAACCATACATCAATGGAAAGCTTATTTATTCAGGTTTCAGATTATGTATAAATCTCAATAAAAAAAAAAATCAAAACCTTATGACTGGTTTTGTGGTCCAGGGTCACCCGCGACTTTCGGATTACAAGTCCGAATCTCTATCCATTAGGCCAGTCGTGTCTCAGTTCTGGTAGAAATTGTAGATGGGTGGAGTGAATAACCAGCACTCTCTCCACCTTCAATACTATGACTGAGGTGAGATCCTTGAGCAAGTCACCGAACCCCCAACTGCTCCCTGGGCGCCGTAGCAGTGGCTGCTCACTGCTCCGAGTGTGTGTTCACGGTGTGTGTGTATTCACTACTGTGTGTGTGTGTGCACTTGGATGGGTTAAATGCAGAGCACAATTTCCAAGTATGGGTCACCATACTTGGCCACCCGTCACTTCACTCACTTATATACAGACAGAGGATTCTGGAAATGTCAATTTCTGTGTTTTTTTCAATATAAATTACAAGAGGACATGTTCTTTTTAAATTCCAAAAACTGTACATTTATCAGCATTTTACTGTAAAATTACATAAAATGTCCCAATCCATTTATTGCAGTATTTTGTTTTTAGTGTATATGGGAACTTACTGTTAAACAATTAACATATGTTTTTAACATATATATATTTTTTTGTCTTTTGCTTGTTAATGCAAATATCTAATCACATGGCATATAGACATGGTCAAGAAGATCTGCTAAAGTTCAAAATAAACATCAGAATGGGGAAGAAAGGTGATTTAAGTGACTTTGAATGTGGCATAGTTGTAGGTGTGAGACGGGCTGCTCTGAGTATTTCAGAAACTGCTCTTCTATTGGGATTTTAATGTAAAACCAGGGTTAGAATGGTCCAAAAAAGAGGAAATATCCAGTGAGCAGCAGTTGTGTAGGCAAAAATGCCTTGTTGATGCCAGATGTCAGAGGAGAATGGCCAGACTGTTTCAAGCTGTTACAACCAAGGTATGCAGAAGAGCATCCCGAACACACAACACGTCAAACCTTGTAGCAGATACAACATCAGAAGACCACACTGGGTGGCATAACCAACATGAAAGCATGGATCCATATTGGCTTGTATCAATTTTGTGTTTTTTATGACTACAGTGCACACATCTTGTGATGGCTACTTCTAGCTGGATAACATGCTATATCACAATGCTCAAATAATATCAAAGTGGTTTCTTGAACATGACAAGAATTCACTGTACTCAAACAGCCACGGTCACCTGATTATAATCCGGTGGTGCACTTTTGGATGTGAGATTCACATCAATGAAACCTACGCTCCCTTTCTCCCTCCCATCTTTCCTCTGTAGTATCCTCCTCTCTTCCCTCATCTACACATTTCTCATCTCTGGATGTGAATGCAGCTACTGACACTTTATGCTCTACCTTAAACTCTTGTCTAGACGACATTTGTCCTCTCTCCTCCAGGCCAGCACGAACTGCCCCTTCTAACCCCTGGTTATCTGATGTTCTTTGTGAACATCGGACAAGACTCCGAGCGGCAGAGAGAAAATGGCAAAAATCAAACGATCCGTCGGACCTGAGTATGTATCAATCGTTGCTTTCATCTTTCTCCGCAGAAGTCCACACTGCCAAATCGTCACATTTCCATAATTAGATCAACAGTGCTCCAGATATGCGTAATCTCTTCAGAACCTTTAATTCCCTCCTCTGTCCCCCTCCACCACTTCTATAACAGCTGATGACTTTGCAACTTTTTTTACAGACAAAACTAAAACAATCAGTAGTCAGTTTTCACCTTCACTCACACAGGACCTCCAACCAACTAGATCCACTGCTCAAACTCCCATCTTCTCCTTCTGTCCCCTCACTGAGGCGGAAGTATCCAAACTTCTCCTCTCCAGCCATCCTACAACATGTCCTCTAGACCCAATCCCCTCGCACCTTTTCCAAGCAATCTCTCCCACACTCACACACATTATCAACACATCTCTCCTCACAGGCATCTTCCCCACTGCATTCAAACAGGCTCAGGTTACCCCACTGCTCAAAAAACCTACATTAAACACTTCTCTTATAGAAAACTACAGACCTGTCTCTCCTTCCATTCATAGCCAAAACACTCAAACGAGTTGTCTTCAACCAGGTCTCATTGTTTCTTTCACAGAACAACAAACTGGACCCTAAACAGTCAGGTTTCAGGAGTGGCCATTCAACTGAGACTGCGCTACTCTCAGTCTCTGAAGCCCTGCGAATTGCAAAAGCTGATTCCAAATCATCAGTCCTCATTCTGCTGGATCTGTCTGCCGCTTTTGACACGGTCAATCATCAGATCCTCCTGTCCACCCTCTCATCACTGGGCATCACTGGATTCCACTTCGCTGGTTTGAATCCTATCTCACTGGTCGGTCTTTCAAGGTGGCCTGGGGAGGGAGGTATCCAAAGCTCATCAGTTGGTCACTGGATTCCCCAGGGCTCGGTTCTTGGACCCCTCCTCTTCTCCACATACACTACATCACTGGGTCCCATCATACAGGCACATGGCTTCTCCTACCATTTCTACGCTGATGACACACAGCTCTATCTCTCATTTCGACCAGATGATCCAACGGTAGCTGCACGGATCTCAGGCTGCTTGGCAGACATCTCGGTATGGATGAAAGAACATCACCTACAGCTCAACTTGGCAAAGACTGAGCTTCTTGTCTTCCCTGCCACTCCAACTCTACAGCATGACTTCACGATTCAGTTGGGTTCATCAACAATTACCCCATCAGCTTCAGTCAGAAATCTTGGTGTAATCTTTGATGATCAGCTGACCTTCAAAGAGCACATTGCGAAGACTGCTCGATCTTGCAGGTTTGCACTTCACAACATCAGAAAGATCAGGCCCTTTCTGACAGAGCATGCTGCACAACTTCTTGTCCAGGCCCTTGTCATTTCTAGGCTGGACTACTGCAATGCTCTTCTGGCTGGACTTCCATCAAACACAATCAAACCTCTACAAATGATTCAGAATGCAGCGGCACGACTGGTCTTCAACGAGCCCAAAAGAGCACATGTCACACCTCTCTTTGTCTCCTTGCACTGGCTACCAGTTGCAGCTCGCATCCAGTTCAAGACACTGATGCTTGCATATAAAACAACCACAGGGTCAGCACCCACCTACTTCCACTCACTATTACGAATCTACATCCCTTCCAGAAGTCTAAGATCTGCTAGTGAGCGACGCCTCATGGTACCATCACAGAGAGGCTCAAAATCACTCTCCAGAACATTCTCGTTCACCATTCCTGGCTGGGGTAATGATCTTCCCACCCCCATCCGGAATGCTGGATCCCTGTCTATCTTCAAGCAACAACTGAAAACTCATCTCTTTCAACACAACTTGACTTCATCATAATTTAAAAAAAATATATATATATTTTTCTATATCTTCATCTTTCTCTTTACCTTTCTCTCCTTCCCTTGCTAGCTTGTATTTATTTGAACAATGCCTAGGACTTGGTGTTAGGGGCACTTCCTCTGTCTGTTTGCCTCTTCAAGATTAATCGCTTTATGTATTCCCCAATTGTAAGTCGCTTTGTATAAAAGCATCTGCTAAATAACTAAATGTAAATGATGTGCAGCCAAAAAATCTGCGGCAACTGCGTGATGCTATCATGTCAATACTAGGGCTGCACGATATATTGCATGCGATAGTCATGTGCATCTCGCCATTAAAGACGGTTCTGTGATTAGCGGTAAATCTCCATCACCTGTTTTCAAATGGAGTGGCATTTAATACACAGAGCCGTAGTTCACTGACAAGCTATGCAATTCGCGCTCAGAATCGCATGCGATTGTGAACGTGAGATTGCATAGCTTGTCAGTGAACTATATATAATATATATAAAAAATATATTGTGCAGCCCTAGTCAATACGCACCAAAATCTTTTAGGATTGTTTCCAGCACCTTGCCGAATCTCTGACACAAGGAATTAAGGCAGTTCTGAAGGTAAAAGGCGGGTCCAACCTGGCACTAGCAAGGAGTAAAGTGGCCTCTGAGTGTATATCACTATAGTTTATACATAACACATCGAAACATGATGTGATAGAACTTGAGCATTTAAAGCAGCACATGACAAAATGGCAGCGCATGTTTATAATAAGCAGAAAAGTTAGTGTCCACTGGTGTGGACTTTAAGTTATAATTATAGTTATCTTTATAATTATTGCTCTCTATTGCCCTTAACATTGGTATTTACAATGGTCTTACAGTAAGTGGCCAGTAACCTCTATTTCTTAAAAATGGCAAAATTAAAACATTGTTCCCTATCTGTCACTACGAGTTATGTCGTGACAAAATTAGGGGATTCACTTGGGAGCCTCAATCATCTCTGACTTTAAGAGAAAACGCCAATGAATATTGGCTAGTGGATTTTGCATACCTGAGCCACTCCCAATGCACACGGCATCCAGCACGCTGAAGCTGCATTCGTTGATGGTTTATGCGTTCGTGCTAAGCATGTAAACTAGGCAGCGCTGCGATCACACCTCTCTCTCCTAACGGGGATGGGAGGGGCTCCCTCTGTCACTACCCACGCTGGCTTCTCTGCCATGAGCAGAGAACCATCGGCTAGTGCTCTGGGTGATCTGAGGGTTACAGTGAGAGCCTTTCCTCCGGGCCAGTCCCCATCAATCGTCCTCTGAGGATGAAGATTCGGTGGGACTGGCCTCTGCCCTGCATGCCGTGGCTATCCTGCGAGTACACCAAGCCATGGCAATTAAAATTCACCAGGGTAGTACCGACTCGAAGTTGATGCAGAAGCTGCACTCAGCGACTGACCTTGCCCTACGAGCAACGGAAGTCACAGTGCGTTCCTTCGGGAAGGTGATGTCAACACTTGTGGTCCAAGAGCGCCATCTGTGGCTCAGCCTGTTTGAGATGAGCGATGTCGACAAAGTGCGCTTTCTCGATGCTCCCGTCTCCCAGGCTACACTTTTCGGCGACACTGTCGAGGACTGTGCCCAGCAGTTTTCGGCAGTACAGAAGCAGACCGAGGCCATCCAACCCATCTTGTCCTGGCGTGATGCAGAATCGGCCACCGCTCTGCCGTAGGGCAAGCCCCAGTCTGCTCATTGCCGTGGGCGCCCTCATGTGTCCTCCAGAGCTGCTCTGTCCCATGCTAAATCGTCACCTAGGCCAGCATGTCGAGCCTCTCGCGGGAGCGCGGAGCCGGGCAACCCGGAGCTGCTTGATCTCAGGAGATGTCGAGGACAGTGCCGCCCCTTCCCACAAAGAAGGGCAGGGGAATCATTTAATTCTAACCATATTGTCATAGAAAGAGCAATTTCCCTTTCCTTCGGGTTCTCATGCTTGCGGGCTGACACTGTGCGACACACTGCTTCCTCACTCTCATCTGTGATGCCCCCTCTTGCCAGTAGCCAAGAAATTGCGGTTGGGAGACACGGTAACTCTCCACGCATCTCTTGCCAGTCCCACAGGGAACCTGGGGAGTTCGGCGGGGATGTGTCAGAACGCAACGCCTTCTGTACCAACCAGCTTTGCTCCCCTCCGCTGCACCACAGCCGGTATGTCGATTGTCTCTTTGGTGCCATTCGCACGGACAACACTGTGGCTGTCTCGTACATCAACTGGCAGGGTTGTCTACGATTACGTCGCATGTCACAACTCGCCCACCATCTCCTCCTCTGGAGTCAGATGCAGCGCAAGTTGCTGTGCGCTGTCCACATCCTGGGGGAGATCAATCATGCAGCCGATGTGCTCTCACGATAGCTCACATTCCCTGGAGAATGGCGAATCCATCCCGAGATGATCCGGCTGTTCTGGAGTCGATTCGTAAAGCTCAGGTAAACCTGGATGCTTCCCACGAGTGCTCCCATGGCCAGTTGTATGACTCCCTGACCAAGGCCCCCTCAGCATGGACACACTGGCGCACAGCTGGCCTTGGGTTTTATGCAAGTTTGCGCCTTCCCCAGTAAGCCTTCTCGCACAGACACTGTGCAAGGTCAGCAAGGATGAGGAACAGGTCCTGCCAGTTGTGCAGTCTTGGCCCACCCGGACCTGGGTTTCAGAACTCATGCTCCTCGAGACAGTCCGTCCTGGCGCATCCCTCTCAGGAATGGCCTCCTTTCTCAGGTGCCCGGCACCATGTGGCACCCACGTCTAGATCTGGGAACCTGGATGAGATGCGGCATACTTGAGTGTTTTTGTCCACCGGTGGTGGAAGACAGTTCACTCAGGGCAGAGCTCCACGAGGCGAGCTCTTGCCTTGGAGCTGAGTCTGTTCACGATCTGGTGTTCTTCTCCAGATCATCCACTTGATTGGCTCTATGACTCTCTCTCCTCTCCACCTGTAGCTGGTGTGTGGTGAGCGCACTGGCGCCATTGTCCTGTGGCAGCCGTCGCATCATCCAAGTGGATGCTGCACACTGGTGGTGGTTGAGGAGAGACCACCCCCCCACATGATTGTAAAGCGCTTTGGGCATACAGCAATACACAATAAAGCGCTATATAAATGCATCATTCATTCATTCTCGCGGAGAAGACCCCAGAAGATGTACGATTGGAGTAATGCTTTCTTCCCTGCAGGAAAGGTTGGAGCGTAGGCTATCACTCTCCACCTTGAAAGCGTATGTGGCTGCTATCGCAGCACATCACGTTGCAGTGGACGGCCGACCCATGGGAAAGCACAATCTCATCGTCAGGTTCCTGAGGGGTGCCAGAAGGTTAAATCCTCATAAGCCACCCCTGGTGCCCTCCTGGAATCTCTCTATCATCCTGGCTGGGGTCCCTTTGAGCCACTGAACTCAGTTGAGCTGAAGTTCCTGTCTGCTAAGACAGCACTCCTGACCGTGCTCACTTCCATCAAGAGGGTCGAGGACCTCCAAGCATTTTCGGTGAGCGAAGAGTGCTTTGTATTCAGGCCGGACTACTCTCACATTGTCCTGAGACCCCGGCCTGGATACGTGCCAAAGGTTCCCAACACGCCCTTCCGTGATTAGGTGGTGAACCTGAAAGCACTGCCCTTGGAGGAGGCAGATTCAGACTTGGCGTTGCTGTGTCCCGTAAGAGCATTGCGCATATATGTGGAGTGAAGCATATATGTGGACCGCACAAGGAGCTTTAGGAGCTCTAAGCAGCTCTTTGTTTGCCACGGAGGTCAGCAGAAAGGGAAGGCTGTCTTCAGCCACTGATAGTGGATGCCATCGCCGTGGCATACCAATCTCAAGGCGAGCCATGCTCCCTGGGGGTGAGAGCTCACTCCACACGGAGTATTGCTTCCTCATATGCATTGGCACACAGCGTCTCTCTGGCAGACATCTGTAGAGCGGCAGGCTGGGCAACATCGAACACCTTCGCAAGATTTTAGTCAATGCGTTGAGCTAGTTTCTTCCCATGTTTTGATTAACAGGTAATTGGCGGGCAGAGCTGGCCGGTGTCACGCTTGCTGCGCCATTCCCCCTCACCCAGAGCTGCGAGTGCCTTTTTCCTCCTCCAGTAAAGCTCCCCGGACGGTGAACCCTGGTGGAGTTCCTCAAGCATCCCCGGCAGTCAGACTGGGCGGAGCAGTCTGACTCCAGGCCCAGTACTGGTGTTAGCTTGCCCGGGTCTCCGGTCAGCCCCTTTACTGGGCTAGGTGTCCGTATGGCCTGATTCCCTTCCCAATACAGTATATGTGTATTCTTCCACAGTAAGGTTTCCCTTATGGTAAACCTGTGTCTTCCCTTTGAAAGTGTCAGGCTAGGTCAGGCTCTGCAGGCAGCTCTCCTCCCAACGCCTAGGTAGGATCTGCCCCAGAGTCCAGTCATATGTAGTTTTGCCCCAGGTCTGGGTCAGTCCATATCAGTGTCTACACATGTCACCTCCCTTCGGGCAGGATGTGGCCTCCATAGCGCCCTTCTCCAGAAGGCTCATTTCCCCATCGTTACTGCCGAGCTGTAACAACAAATAGGAAAGACCTGAAGCAAATCTTTCGATTGAAGGTCGAAATCCCTTCCAATTTCTGTGGTAAAAGGAACAGCGACTTGCTATCTCCAGCAGCGATGTACTCACCTGTGGTCCCTATGGGTACCAAGGTCAGTGAATTTACGCTGGGACGGTGGAAAGGTTATGAACTTTGCATGGTATTTGTCTGTCACATGCTTGCTTGTCAACATCTGCAATGCCATAGGGTTGTTACAGGGTTCGGGTTGTGGCGCTTTCTTTAGACCCCTAATGTCGTCACGACATAACTCGTAGTGACCAACAAGATAGAGAACATCTCGGTTACGTATGTAACCCTCGTTCCCTGATGGAGGGAATGGAGGCGTTATGTCCCCATGCCACAATCTTGAAACCATCGCTGGGTGCCAGGGACACATTCTCGGCTCCTCAGCGTAAAACCTGATAAGTAGATGCACCTGTCGCCTATTTATACCCGTGTGCACGGGGAGTGGCTCAGGTATGCAAAATCCACTAGCCAATATTCATTGGCGTTTTCTCTTAAATTCAGAGATGATTGGGGCTCCCAAGTGAATCCCCTAATGTCGTCACGACATAACGTCTCCGTTCCCTCCATCAGGGAAGGAGAGGGTTATGCAAGTAACTGAGACGTTATGTAATAATAATTATTATTTCAAAGAAAAAATATTTGAGGCTCAATATTCACCAATTAGAATAGAGTATTACAGAGAGCTGATTAATGTACTGTGTAGGTGACTTGAGCTTATGTTATTTCAGATCAGTCAATTTTCCACAATGCTTAATTATTTGAAAGGCATCCAATCACCGATGCAGTTTCTAAAATAAGTGATGAAATGCGTTTTTTTTTTATCTACTAAAATCTTTACCCCTTTCTCAGATCGAGCCGATCTCAGTGTGACGTCACACGGATGAAGGCCGCTCCCACGATATTTTGATTGACAGAAGCATTTTACCACAGACTGCACTGGTGTCTTACCTCAGACCTGCCCTGAGTGAGCTGTCATCAGTTGTTTCACCACCGGAGCAGATTTATACAAGAATTATACAAGAACTCCTAAGCGATTGAGGTCTTTTGTTGTTGGATGTAATAATGAACATAGCAGTAGTCATTTACTCCCGTCTTCTAAACGGCTGAAGAGGATTATGTTTATTTTTGAAGGGAATGTGCCCTCGATCTACCTAAATGCATCTATGTTTGCACGAATCATTCGTGATCCAGCTTCACCAACAGAAGTAGGCAGTACAAGGTTTTTTTAATTAATCTTTACAAATCGCTTTTCTAATAATGTGCTAATTAGCAAGTTCACTGTGAATGCGACTAAACTAAACATTTCCTCAGAGAGCAGTTCGGAAGAGAGGGGCGGGGTTTGCAGAGCTCATTAACATTTAAAGCAAAATGCTACAAAACGGCTTGCTCTGACAATAACAGTTTTTGACCATTTTAAAAGAGTGTTTTTTACACAACCCTTGATACATTTTAACCAAACTATGTTACAGACTTTTCATTAAAAGAATATTATCAACTTGTGGAAAATGGGCATCCGATGACCCCTTTAAAATAATTACAAACATATTTTTTATAGCTATGTTTTCACATTTGTTTGTCATTTTTTTGGTCCATTCACCTAGGGATGCAGTTCCTAGAGGGCCACAGACCAGCACAGTTTAGTTCCAGCCATCCTCCAACACACAAACCATGTAGTTTTCAAACTAGCCTAAAAAACTTGATTAGCTGGAACAGGTACATTTAATTAAAACCATTACAGTATCATAAGTGGTCCACATGACATGACTTGCTGCAATCCAAGCATTTTATGATGGTTTCTGTCATTTTGACCGTTCCAGTCTTTTTTCACTTCTATTACATTGAAAAATTGCAATCAGTGACCTTTTTGTGTTCCACAGAAGAAATAAAGTTATAGAGGACAAGAACACCATCAGGGTAAGTGAATGACAAGACCATTTTACTCCAAACTATCCCTTTAATGGGTTGAAAATGGAGTGAAACATCTGTTCTAAGTTCACATTCATCAAAGCAGCAAATTAGCAGAGGCAGTTAAAGCAGCAGACTCTGCTGTATGGATCCCTGAGACCAAATGATTGGCTGAAAAACCTTTTACTGTTGCTCCATCCAAGGAACTGTCAGAACTTTACTCTTTAAACGACCACTTTTTACTCTACAGGGAACTGCTCCCACTTAAATACAGAAAATTAGATAGATACTAAATGACCGAGCAAAATAAGTGACACAGAGAGACACATACAGTAGAATAATACTGAGGTGTAGGAATGATTTTAACAGTCTTCCAAAAGCCGAGAGGATGAACCCCACCCCCATCCCTCCCAACAAACACACTCCCATTATACTGATTGCTGTGAGTCTGGCCAGGTGCAGATTTTCAAGCTTTGTTTAGCACTAAAAATACTTGTGTTCAAAGTTACCACAATATCATCTGGAGCAGCTTTATGAAGCTCCACACAACCATTACCCAAATAGTACATCTAACACTTTGTTCCAAAGTGTCACAAAATGTATGCTTTGATAAAAAGAAAGATACTGGATGATTTCTGTCATGTTTTGCAAAATCTGGTAAGCTCTTTTGAACAACGGATTAGTATTTTAAGATCAAGCTGAACCATCCGTAAATATGTATTCCTCTCTAAAGGCACGTACAATGAGGAGCTGACGAGTACATTTTTTTAATCACTGTGACGCCATCTAAAATATAAAAAAATGGAAAGCCTAAAACAGGCCTGATTATAATTTGCGTTTTATTTTATAATTGTATACAATTAAAAAATAAAACACAAATTATAATGGCATATGTAAAACTTTGTACTTTAATTGTATAGCTGTGTATATATTTTGATATTTACTGTATGTTGCTCTGTCCTGAATTCCTTAAAATTTAAAGGATTAGTTTAACTAGCTACTTATAGCCTAGTATTTTTCATTAGTTTTCTGAATACCGTTAAACTTAAAGGATTTGTTATCAAGTGAGAAAAAACAGAAAAGCTTTTAAAAATGTTTATCTGATAATGCAAGTAAACATTTAGCTTTATTTACCAGCATTTTACAAAAGGCTATTCATGAATGTAATAATAAAATGTGACTTGGCCATAGCCTACCTTTTTTTTTCTTATAAAAAATGCAATTTTATGAAAGTTATTTTTAATCCATGCAGCTAACTTTTAAAAATATCTTAAAAAATGTACTTTAAAAAACTACTTACTTTTTTATTTGTGTGCGCAAATGCCGTGTCTGTTTTGTTATTGCGCATACAATAGTTTTGTAGTATATATACACACACACACACAACAGATACATAGTTATACACATACATCAATGGTGATCATAATATTAAGAATACGTAAGGGCAAATTAACGACGGGCCGTTGAATTATTAGAAAAATTAATGCACACCCAAGGTGGTGATACGGTCACAACACGAAGCGGAGTGGCCGTTACACCTCGAGTCATTTTTTTCTAATAATCAACGGACCGAAGTCAATTATTCCGCTTATACTTACTTCGGTGCCACACCTCAATACAGGGGTCCATTCTTCGTACCTCGCTTAATAAATCTAAGATGATTTAAGAGATGCGAGATCTTCTAATCGTGATAACTGGTCTCTGGCTAATTTGGTTCTTCAAACAAATTTGTGTATTAGATTAAATAATCTTTACGTTTGTCTAAGATTACTGCACGTTCTAGTGTTCCCCGAAAAGGCAGATATATTGATACTAGAAACCACGATCAGCAATGAAGCGATTGGCTGGTGGCAAGACAGCAACATAATGACATCATATCATTAAGAAAAGACGCCTGACGAAAAACTTGACAAATTTCTGGGACCTTTATAAGTTAACAGCCACGCAACCATAACTACATAAATGTATATCGATATAAATATATAAATTAAATGTGCTATGATTTTAATTTGCTTGGCCATTATATTGTGATTAACAGGAAATTGTGTTCAGCTGAATTGAGTAGTTATTTAGTTAGATGGGTATAAAAAGCTTAGTTTACCGCGCAGCGGCACCGTTGTGTGAAGCCCTCCTTGTGTGAAGACCGAAGAGTGTAAAGACCATCGACTCTACCGTGCGACTCCACCGGCAGGGACACCGGCAAGGGATATAATTATCGCTTTTTATTTATCTTCTTTCTTACTGCTTGTTTCACTTCTGTTTTAGTTTTATAACTAATTCTTACTTTGTTAAGTTGTTGTTTTATTGCATGTGTTTTTGACAGTGTTCTTTTTTTAGGATTACTGATAACTACTGCGTTTGATTTATCTATTTGAATTTTAATAAATTATGTATGATTTTCATATGTCTTTATAGGTATTTTCTTTAGTGTTAGTTTTAATACATTGTATTTATTTTAGTAACGTTACTTCAACAACATTCTGCATGGAAATGAAATGCCATATATATATATATATATATATGGTGTTTGGCTTAGTGTCATGTTAGAATTCCATCACTCATGCTCTCAAACGTTCGCTCTCCTGGAAAACAAACTGGACTTAATTCAACTCAGCCTCTACACAGCATGAACAAGGATGTTGAGTGTTTTGTTTTCACTGAAACATGGCTAAACGACAACATCCCGACTCCGCATTCAGCTTAACGGACTTTCCTGCTGCCGAGCGGACAGAGATTCATCACTGTCTGGAAGACTCGCGGGGCGGATTGTGTGTGTAATCAACAAAGAATGGTGTAACAATGCTGCGGTAATTATCAAAACACTGTTCATCGCTGGTGGAGTTTATGGTTGTGAAATGTCGACCGTTCTATCTGCCGCGGGAGTTTCACGGCCATTGTTATTGTCGCGGTGTAATTCCCCCGTGTGCAAATGCTAAGGACGCGCTTTGTGATCTGTACAGCGCCATCAGCGAACAACAAACAAATAACCCCCATTACTTTTTTCATCATAGCCGGCGACTTCAACCACGCCTAACTTAAAGACAGTTTTACCAAAGTTCTACCAACATGTGAACTTTGCAACAAGGGGAAATAACACACTGACTTTGTTTACACAACAGTGAAAAACGCATACAAAGCCGAACCCCGCCCCCCTCTCGATACTCGGACCACATCTCTGTTATGCTAACCCCAGCATACAGACCACTTCTCAAACTGGCCAAACCGGTTCAAAAGCAGATCACGGTATGGCCAGACAATGCTACCTCAGCACTGCAGGACTGCTTCCAGGACACAGACTGGAACATGTTTAAAGAGGCGCCACCTATAATAACCATACAGACCTGCAGGAGTACACTGAAACTGTGACTGCTTACATCAAATACTGCATTGATGATGTGACAGTCACCAAGACCATCACCACACGTGCAAACCGGAAGCCATGGATGACAGCAGAGGTTCGTGGGCTGCTAAAACCAGAGATGAAGCGTTCAGATCAGGAGATAAAGCAGCCCTCAAAACAGCAAGAGCCAATCTGTCCCCGTGGCATCAAAAATGCAAAACAGTCATATGGCAATAAAATCAATAATCATTTCACAAACAGCAGAGATACACGGAGCCTGTGGCAAGCCATTCAGACCATCACTGACTACAAGCCCCCGCCACAGGCCTGTGATGACGACACATCCCTCCCAATGTACTCAACCACTTTTATTCACGGTTTGAAATGCAGAACGACACACCTGCACAAAAACTTCCCACACCTCCCAACGACCAGGCACTCTGTCTGTCTCCAGCCGACGTAAGGAAGACCCTATCTAGGATTAACCCACGCAAGGCTGCGGGTCCTGACAATATACCTGCCGCGCACTGAAAGACTGTGCTGCCACAGCTGACAGATGTCCTAACAGATATCTTCAACACCTCGCTGAGCCAGGCAGTCATCCCCACATGTCTCAAATCCACAACGATCATACCGGTACCAAAAAATCACCTGTGTCCTGTCTAAATGACTACCGTCCCATAGCACTGACTCCAATCATAATGAAGTGCTTTGAGAGGCTAGTCATGCACAACATCAAAACCACCTCCCCAACACACTCGATCCGCTCCAGTTTGCATACCGCCCAAACCGCTCTACGGATGATGCAATTTCCTCCACCCTCCACCTGGCTCTTACCCATCTAGAAAATAAAGACTCCTATGTTAGAATGCTGTTCATCGACTTCAGCTCAGCATTCAACACAATAATCCCACAACAGCTCATCAATAAATTAAACCTGCTGGGCCTTAACAGCTCCCTCTGTAATTGGATCCTGGACTTTCTAACTGGAAGACCTCAGTCATCCGTGTCGGCCACAACACCTCGAGCACTACCACACTGAGCACAGGTGCCCCACAGGGCTTGTGCTCAGCCCGCTGCTCTTCACGCTGCTGACCCACGACTGCACTGCCAAGTTCAGCTCCAACCACATCATCAAGTTTGCCGATGACACATCAGTGGTAGGTCTCATCAGCAACAATGATGAAACGCACTACAGAGAGGAAGTGGCACAGCTGGCTGAATGGTGTGGCGCTAACAACCTGTCCCTCAATGTGGAGAAGACAAAGGAAGTTGTGATGGACTTCAGGAGAAACTCTGTTGACCACCCCCCACTGATCATCGACAGCTCGACTGTGGAGGAGTCAGCAGCACTAAATTCCTGGGGTGCACATCACAGAGGACCTCACCTGGACCACCAACACCAGGTCTGTCTCCAAGAAGGCACAACAGCGCCTGTACTTTCTCCGCCGGCTGAAAAGAGCAAGCCTCCCTCCACCCATCCTCACCACCTTCTACAGGGGTACCATTGAAGCGTGCTGACCAGCTGCATCACTGTCTGGTACGGGAACTGCAGTGCAGCAGACCGCAAGACCCTCCAGCGGACAGTGAACACCGCTGCAAAAATCATTGGTGCCCCTCTCCCCTCCATCCTGGATATTTTCCTTACACGATGCTCCAGCAAAGCAAAAAAGTATCGTGAAGGACCACACCCACCCCTCCCACAGTCCTCTTCCAGCTCCTACCCTCAGGTAGACGGTACCAGAGTATCAGAGCCCGCTCCGCCAGACTGCTCAACAGCTTTTTCCCCCAGGCTGTGAGAGCCCTGAACTCACATCACACCGCCCCTCTCTGAAACCCCAAACAAACCCCTACATCCTGAAACATGGACTAACCCCCCCCCCCCACCACACACACACACACTACCACATCACAGGAAAAAAAACTGTTATTTTTGTGCAATTCAAGTGTGCTACGCACAGGTGAGCGGGCCTGCACAAGCCACCTGTAGCAACACACTCGCCTCTACATGCACTAGACACTTTCACACACCATTGTGTGTACATAATCCCACAAAAGACTGATTGCAATATATAACTGTAATGTATGTATGTTTACTGGCTCATGCACCACAAATCACCTTACACTGTTCCCCAGTCAGCTGCTTGAATGTCTCTCTTTTTGCACATGTACAGTATTTGAAGTCGTCTGCACAGTTGTACAGTTTGTATTTTTTATTATTTTTTTTAGTTTATGTATAGGTAACCACTTTTATATATAGCATATGTATAGTCAAAGCTGACAGTAGTTTTTGTTTATACTGTTTTTACTTCGTGTTGTATGTCTGTATTTATGTAGCACACCGTGGTCCTGTGAGGCACGACATCTCATCCCACTGTATGTCCACACATGTAGCGGAATGACAATAAAGCTCAACTTGAACTTGAACTTGAATCATTTTATACTCCATACCTTTGGTTGTTTTAATATTTTGAAATGTTTTTAGCTTTATTTTTGTTTTCATTTAACTGTTAAGTTTTGAAATGTTGTTGTATCATTTGTCATTTTATTTAATTTCTAAATTTTCTTAAATTGTGTGTATATATAGTATTTATTACTTGTAACTTATAGTTTTAGTACTTTTTCTTATTTGTAAGTCGCTTTGGATAAAAGCGTCTGCTAAATGACTAAAAAGTAAAGTAAAAAGTAATTTAGTTGTAATATATTTTTTACATGATTCACAATTATTTATATTTATGATTTCTAGTATTTTGTACGGCTTACATTTTTACTTCAGTGTTGTAATAAACCATTACTTTAATTGATCTTTGAAACAGTTTTGTTATGTGCAGCATTAATTACAGCTTCTTAAAGAACATGTGATCTGCATCTCCTGCCTTCAATCAAGCCCGCCCCATAATATCTTTCATCACTCAAATTAATGCACGCTCAGATTAACTGTATAGCATGTGTGTAAGACTCCAATAACAATTATAATGGTATTATCACTAATAAATCTTTCAATGAGTAAACTGGCTATGTCTATAGTATTTAGACTACACAACAGTGTGGTCTTAATTTAAAATTAATTTTAAAAAGTATTATTATTATTTTAAATTAAAGCTAATTTTCTTCACAACAGCGCCGTTGTTGTTACCTAGCTTGTGAGAAGTTATATAGTTTTTTTACATTGTTAAACTGTTACTGATAAAAGTGTCAGAGTTGTGCTAACAACATTAGCGCGTATGTTAAGGTGTGTTTCAAACTGTGCGTCTGTGAGGGAGAGAGCGGGAAGAGAGTATTGCTTTCCGTATATTAAAAAAAAACGCAATTTAGTGGAAAAACATGGATATGATCTGTCGTTTTTATCCTTTTGTTTCTATATTTATTTGTTTGGCCCAGTGTCGTTGTGAGTTTTTGTTCTTTTTGCTGTTTTAGGCTGTAAGACCTTTGAAATAAAGCAAATCAGGTGCGAAGTGATATGGACAGTAATGCGGTCAAGACTTGCCTGGAACTACGTCCGGCGGCATTCCCTGAAAAAAATTGCGCACCTTAGAACATTCGTCAGACAATCAGAATCAAGCATTCAACGCCCCGTAGTATACAATATATACAAATAATCTAAAATAATAATAACAAATTAAAAAAAAATGAAATCAAATACCAAATCATATTCCGTTTACCTTCCTCTAGAAGTATTTTTTTACTGAAGAACATAACTTCCGGAATCACAAAACAATCATGCTAAATCATTAAATATATGGATATATCCAGTTTCTATTAATAAAAAAAGTTAGAAAATGTGCAGCTTTTGTCCATAATTACAGAAATACTGAAAATATCTCAAACAGAACCACTGATAAATCTACTTACTCACAAAATCAACATTTCTAGGCTGATGAAATAGAGTGTATATGGAAGGAGCAGGGTGCTCAGTTTTTCAGACTTCAGACTTTGAGTCCCTGCTGTCGACGGATGATTTTTCGCTTGTCTAAATCAACACCTACATACAGTAACAAAATACAAACCCTGCACTGCACCACAGCATTTCACAGCACCCTCAGAAACATTTCACTCTCGCTGCGAGCTGCTCTGAAGCCCTAGCTCTTTTACAAAGCTCAGAAAGAGAGTAGTTGGCACAATCGCAGATGTTGCATTTACATTGTATGTAACCGGTGTCAATCCCCTCATATTCTGGCTAACTGTGTGTGTACTACACTTATGTAACACCCATTTTAAAAAAAAATGACACAGCGTACCAATTCAATATGTAAAAATAAAATGAAGCAGGCTGCTCTGATATTGCTTTTGTATAAACGTGATATCTTTTGCCTGCCTAGTCTCTTGTTTGACAGCGTGCCCAGAATTTATGAAAAATATAATTTTATATCATGAAAATGTGTCATCTTACATATCAAAAAGCACATGGGCAAATGCCCCAACATTTTAAGGACAGCTGACCAGGCAAAACAATTTCCTTCTCCCTACTCCTTGCTGTCTTCACTATGTGCTCAAATGAAAAGAGCTGACAGGGCAAAGAAATGCCCTTCGGTAGAATCAAAACATGTCACAAAGTGTCTAAGAGTAGCTTTGAAATCAATTCATTTAGATCATTATTAATAGTTTTTTTTTTTAAAATATTGGAGTTGTTTAGAATCGCAGAAGTGGTTATTTTGTCATGGTACACTTTGTAATATTAGTCACCATCAAAGGTGCACTTTTTATACAAGTCTTTTGAAAGACCAGTCCATCACTAATTAAGGCGCAACTCTGTATTCCAGTTTTTCAGATTATGGTCATAATTGAAGTGTGGGTGATACCATTAACTCCATTGGCACAAACTGAAACTTTTTAACCCACAGTATAAAAATAACATATGGCCAAAGTGGTGAGTAAAACCACCTATAGCCCTATTCGGAGGTAAATTGTTTCTTATGTGGACGTCTGTAAAAATTAATTTACATGGCACCTCATGATAAAACTCATGCGATTGGATGGCGATATATTCACGTGGAGGAGCGATTTCTGTGACCTTAAGAACCCGGAACCGTGCTGCCACACGTGCCAGTCGCATGTCTGCTGTTAATGCTGGGAATAATAATTTCTTCTTGTAAACTCAGAGATGTGGATTCAGACATCAGCAATTAAAATGACAACCTTGACTTGTCAAAAGATAGGTCATTTGGTCAGTGATTTTTCAGAGAAAATTCCGTATGTCCACATGAAAACAACTGTCTGAATAGGACATTGAGACATTTGAAATGTATTTGCCAATTTTGTGTTGTTGTAGACCATGATGTTTTGTGTTGAGGCTCTGAATTAAATAATCTTAAATGCATCAAAAATATGCCTTCACTTTGTGTCAAACATGGGGATTTTTTTTTCTTTATTTATTATAATGCTTACTATCAAATGTCATAAAAATGGTTTGTTAATCAGTAAGAAAACAAGGTCTAAGCAGCTGAGAATTTGTATCATGTAATAATACGTATAAAATAAATTAGAGGTATTTCTACCCTATTAAGGCTTGTTCTCACCAAGAACTGTATAAAGATAATGGCAACTATTAATGTCAACATCAGTGGATAATAACGTTCTGTTTATCACAACTACTCCCTGCAATCCTTTGTCTGTCACTTTAAATGACTGAGCTCTTTAAAGTGATTCTAATTGGTGTCAGATGTTTTTATACAGCAGATAGAACAAAAGTCTGAAAGTGATTCAATATATTTCAGAACTATAGGAATATAATTAAAACTTTATAATTACCTTATTGTCCTTGGTCCTTAAGGGACATTTATAAGAGTCACGACTATATGTCACCACTGTCTGTACGTAACATTGCTGTATGTTAAAAATGCATCAAACTGATTTTTGCATACTGATTTATATGGCATTTTCACAAAGCTTTGTATTACAGCAGAATACGCTAACCTTCCAGAGTGGAAGTCACATCAACATTTATTTACAACTGACATTATGCCAAATGTTATGCATATATACAATGCTAAACTGTAGGCATATTCATTTTTCGTTAGCTGAATATCTCTAAAAACCATTTTACCATTTTAAGAACATTGTAACAGGGTGGAAACAACAGGGTGGCGATTCAAAGGCTAAATTAGCTCTATATGATGTTGTTACACTGGGCCAAAGGTTGACTCCGAATGTCTATTCAGTTCCTATACCTGTATGTTATGTTTTAACTTCAATAAATAGTTTAAAAAAGATTTTCAAGCCAAAGGCAATGACAGCACAATAAAAAAAGATTTGACTTGTTTTTTTGCTTGTTTTAACCGCTTCAGGTAGTACTAACAAAGTGAAAGCAATTTCAATTTCACCCTGATATTTAACATTTAATGACAACACACTGCAAGTTTTTGATTTGAATTTGTAGCTTTTTTTAACCAGTTTTTTTTTTCTTATAGCTTTTTCTTACTGCAATTAATGGACATGAAGATGTTATGAAAGACAGCTAATTGAGATTCCTATTCATCCTTGTGTAAGCTTATGCACTATTTATAGTCTGCTCTTGGCAACTAATGCCAAGATAACATGCCTATATATGTTGTTAAGGCATCCACAGTGGATCAATAGAGAGACAGAGTACACAATGTCCTTCTTTACAGCCCTGGAGGACTCAAAAGAGGTTATATTAACATCATATTTTATCTATAGCCAATAAATTTTAATTAA